>JAUELO010000023.1:2024275-2035213 GCA_032357855.1 Amphibolips quercusostensackenii
TTTATCTTAGGGATTAAAAAATAAGAAAAATAAGTAAAATTTTGCTATTTAAAGCCTTACGCTGGAAGCTTTTCTTTTCGTCTAATTTCTTCTGGAATGGCTCAAATTGAAGGAGATAGAATTAATATAAAATGTAAAATTTGCTATGTTACATTTTGATTTGCATGATACTATTCGTAAGAGTATGAGTAAAATAAAAAAAAATTCATTTATTGCAAATAAAATTGTTATCGAATAAATAAAACTGTTAAAAATTTTATATTTTTGTTTAGTTATTATGTGGTGCGTTTAGATAAAGAATATCCAGTGTTTTTAAACAAGAGCAAGAATAAATAAATTAAGTTTGCAAAATTTATTCAAGTAATTTTTTTAGTAAATAATAAGGAGAGTATTATTTAAATTAAATTCGAATTATTAAAAAATAAAAATTTGCAAATTACATTTTCATTTTTTTTATCTTAGGGATTAAAAAATAAGAAAAATAAGTAAAATTTTGCTATTTAAAGCCTTACGCTGGAAGCTTTTCTTTCAGTCTGGTTTTTATCAGAAATGGTTCAAATTAAAGCATGTAGAATTACTCGTATAATAAGAAGAAAATTTTTCAATTTTTTTATTTTTTTTATTTTAGAGATTAAAAATAAGAGAAATAAGAAAATTTTTGCTATTTGAACCTTTACGCTGCAAAATTTTCTTTAAGTATGGCTTTCTTCGGGGATGGCTCAAATTGAAGCATGTAGAATAAGGCTAAAAAGAAAAATTTGCAATTTGATTTTTTTTAGTGATTAGTCAATAAGTGAAATGAAGAAAATTTGGTTATTTAGATTTCTATTCTGAAAGCTTTTCTTTAAGTCTGATTTTCTTCAGGATGGCTCAGATTGAAGCATGTAGAGTTAGGATAAAAATATAAATGTAAAATTTAAGATTTTAATTTTTCTATTTGAACCTCTACGCTGCAAGCTTTTCTTTAAGTCTAATTTCTTCTGGAATGGCTCAAATTGAAGCATATAGAATTAATATAAAATGTAAAATTTGCTATGTTACATTTTGATTTTCATGATACTATTTGTTAAAGTATGAGTAAAATAAAAAAAATTTATTCATTGCAAATAACATTGTTATCGAATGAATAAAACTGTTGAAAATTTTATATTTTTGTTTAGTTATTATGTCGTGCGTTTAGATAAACAATATCCAGTGTTTTTGAACAAGAGCAAGAATAAATAAATTGAGATTGCAAAATTTATTTCAGTGATTTTTTTTCAGTAAATAATAAGAAGAGTATTATTTAAATTAAATTTGAATTTCATCTTACTTGTGACTGTGATCCGTAGGTCGCAAGTGGTCTGCTTTTTGGAGACAGGATGTCGAGCATAGAACGTGACTTCGTGAACACCCAATTTAAGGTTGGCTTCCAGTCTGGTGCCCCAAGTTGGTTTAGATCGAACGTATCGGAACCAATCCAAATCCGTAGAGGGTTGATCGAATGTCACAAATGCTTCATCTCGACCTGGTGAAAGTTCAGCATTCACATCTGGCGGACAATCCAGACGAGGTTTGCTATATCCTATAAGAAAAAATAAAAAAGAACAGAAATCGTTATTAATACATTTCAAATATTCACTGTGCTTTAATTATTATTTATGATTTGTTTATTAATTAGTAAGAAATAATTATTTATTAGGGTAAGTCGAGAAAAAAAATAGAACTATATAGAAAATTAGTGTATGAGGATCCTGAAAAAGTATAATTAATTAATTTAGTATAATAATATATAATAATAGATAATAATATAATAATATTAATATAAGTTTAATTAAATAATCACTCTTAAATTATGGTAAATTACTCCGCATGACTAAAGTCAGACAAATCTTGAACTAAAAAGAATTAAATTTTAACGAAATTTTGGATGTTTTTACAAAATGGTAGAACTTTAAACAAATAGTTGAATTTTTCAACAAGATGATAATTTACCTACAAAAAATGGACCAATTTTCAACTGAAGAAATTCATTTTTATTGAATAAATTGAATTTTACTCTGAAAAAGATCAATTTTCTACTACAAATGAGATATCTTAATTTAAGGTCAAAAAATTTAAATTTCTACCAAAAAAGAAACGAGTTTTCAACAAAATTTATTAAGAATATAACAACAAAAATTATTAAAAAGTCAAAATAAATAGACAAATTGTAAAAATAGTTGAAAATTTAACGACAGTGAAATTTTTAACAAAAGAGATCAATTTTCAACTGGAATAATTAAATTTTCATTTAAAAAATACATTTTTAAGCAAAAGACAACGATTTTTCGAAAAAATGTCATAGTTGATATTTTAACAACAAAAAAATTAAATTTTAAATTAAAAACAGCTAAAATTAACAAAAAAGACAAATTTTCAAGAAAATAGTTAAATGCTCAACAAATAGGACGAATTTTCAACAGAATATTCTACTTTTCAACAATAAAATACTTTGAACAAAAGTAGTTATATTTTCAACTAAAAAATATAAATTTGTAATCAAAAAGAGAATAGTTGAATTTTTAGTAACAAAAATTAATATCCAACAATTTTCTTTTCAACGAAAAGATAAATTTTCAGGCGAGGATATTGATTGTATATAAAAAAAGACGAATAATAAACAAAATAATGAACTTTTAACCAAATAGTTAAATTTTCAACTCAAAAAGAAAATTTTTACAACCAAAAATAAAATATTTAAATTTTTAGTACCAAAAATTAAGATTCAACAAAAAAACGACTTTTTAACAAAATAGTTTAATTTTTCATAAAAATAGTTTAATTTTCAACCAAAAGGATAAATTTTCAATCAAAAAGTTACATATAAATTTTAAACCTAAAAACATAAATTCACAATCAAAAACAGAACAGTTTAATTTTTGATAACAAAGATCAATATTTATCCTAAAAAAAATTTTTTACTGAAAAGATGGAATATAAATTTGTAGTTAAACACATGAAGTTTGAAAAAAAACATTAATTTTATACCTAAAAAGACGACCCTTAAACAAAATACATGCATCTTTAATCGACTAGTTGAATTTTCATATAAAAAGATAAATTTGCAATAAAAAATAAAATATATGAATTTTTAGTAACAAGAATTGCCATTAAGAAAAAGATTTTTTATAAAAATCGTTTAATTTATCATCATAATATTTTAATTTGCAACAAAAAGGATAAATTCTCAAGCAAAACGTTCAATTCACAAAAAAAAATATTTTAACAGAATAAATGAATGTTTAGGTAAATAGTTACATTTTCAGGCAAAAGGATTAATTTTTCACCCAAAAAGATCAATTTTTACAAAATGCGTGAATCTTTAACTAGGAAAAACAAATTTTCACCAAATATAAATAATTAAATTTTAGATTAAAAAAATGATTTTTCTAAAAAAAATCAAATTTAAAAAAAAAATTTAATTTTCAACCAAACTGAATTTCTAACAAAGCAGTTCAACCAAGTAGTTAAATTTTCAACTGAAAAAGATAAATTACTAACAATAAATGCAACAGTTAAAATTTTTGTAAAAAATAATTTTTCGTAAAAAATAAATTTTCAACAAAAAAATAAATTTTCAACAACGTAGTTGGAATTCCTACCAAAATAGTTGAGTTTACAACATGAAAAGCTAATTTTTTAATTTAAAAAATGACTTTTTTTACAAAATTAGGTAAGTTTTGACAAAAGATTTTGCTTTTGAACTAAAAAGAATACTTTTTAACAAAATTGCCTAATTTTCAATGAAGTCGATAATTATTTTAAAAAAAACATTTGTATTTTCAACCAAAAGAATAAATTTGTCATCAAGAAGATTAATTTTTTATCAAAAATAGAAAATAAGAATTTTCAACAAAATATATAAATTTTTAACTAAAAAACATAAATTTACAATCAAAAACAGAATAGATAAATTATTAGTAACAAAGATCAATATTTATCCTGATAAAAAAAATGTTAACGAAAAGATGAAAAATGAATTTTCAGTTAAACACATGAACTTTAAAGAAAAAAACATTAATTTTCTGCTTAAAAGGACGATCCTCAAACCAAATACATGCAGATTCAATCGAATAGTTGAATTTTTATTTAAAAAGATAAATTTACAATCAAAAATGAAATATTTGAATTTTTAGTAACAAAAATTGTTATTAAAAAACAGATTTTTTAACAAAATCGTTCAATTTTTCATCAAAATATTTCAATTTTCAACAAAAAGGATAGATTCTCAAGCAAAAAGTTCAATTTATAAAAAAGAAATTTCAACAGAATAAATAAATTCAAATTTTCTACCAAATACATATATCTTCAACCAGGAAAGACTTGCCAAAAATAAATAGTAAAATTTTTAATAAGAAGTTCAGTTTTCCTAAAAAAAAACTAAGTTTAAAAAAAATATTGAAATTTTCAACAAAATGAATTTTAAACAAATAATTTCAACCAAGTAATTGGTTTTTCAACTAGAAAAGATATATTTATGAAAAAAATGCAATAGTTGAACCTAAAAATACAAATTTTTAACCAAAAAAAATGCCTTTCTCACAACATTGTGTGATTTTCAACAAAGTAGATCATTTTTAAACAAACAGTTAAATTTTTAACCAGAAAAGTAAAATTAAAACTAAAACCATTAATTTTCTATCGAAAAATACGAATTTTTTAACAAAATACATGAATTTTTAACAAAAATACATAAATTTTTGACCAAATAGTTTTATTTTTAACTAAAATATAAATTTACAGTCAAAAATGGACAAGTTAAATTTTCAGTAACAAAAATCAATATTTAATTGTAAAGAGGTAAATTTGCAGCCAAACACATTATTTTCAGGACAAAAAAGCCATAAATTTTCCACCAAAAACACGATTTTTTAACAAAATATACGAATTTTTAACCAAATAGTTGAATTTTTATCTAAAAAACTTTAATTTACAACAAAAAATAAAATATTTGATTCTTTAGTAACAAAACTTATTTTTTATTCAAAAATAAAAATTTTTAAGAAAATAGGTTAATTTTTTACCAAAATAGTTCAATTTTTCACCAAAAAGGTGAAGTTTTACCACAAAAGATAAATTTTTTACCAAATAAAAACTAATTTTTAACAAAATATGTGAATGTGAATTCAAATTGTTTGATTTACAAGCAATTAATTTTTTAGAAAAAAGACAAATTTTTTACAATATACATGAATTTTTTATTAAGAGACTAATTTTCATTAAAAATCAAATAGATAAATTTAGAGTTAAGAAAATTAATTTTTCACCAAAAAACAAATTTAAAAAAAAAATACTTAATTTTTAACCAAATGGAGCTTTTACAAAGAATTTCAATGATGTGGTTGAATTTTTAACTAGAAAAGATCAATTTTTAACAAAAAATGTAATAGCTAAATTTTTAGCTAAAAATTATATTCGAACAAAAAAATACGATTTATGAACAATCTACTTAAATTTTTCACCAAAATTGTTGAATTCATACCCCAAAAAGACAAATTTTCAACCAAGTAAATGACTTTATAACAAAATTTTTGACTTTTCTATAAAGTAGATTAATTTTTCACCAAAAAGTTAAATTTAAAACAAAATCATGAATTTTCAACAAAAAAGATTAATTTTCGTCCAAAAAGACAAATTCTTGACAAAATAAATAAATTTTCAACTAAAAAAGATCAATGTTCAATCCAAAATCTGTTACCTTAATTTTCAGCTAAGAAAAGTAATTTTACACAAAAAAAAACATTAACTTTCCACGAAATAGTTAAAAACTGTTTGGATAACCTATGTAAATGACTCCGTATTAAAAGACAAATTTACACCTAAAAATAAAATATTTGAAATGTTAGCAACAAAAATTAATATTTAACAAAAAATCTAATTTTTAACAAAATAGGTCAATTTTCAACCAAATGGATAAATTTCAAATCAAAAAGTTTAGTTCACCTAAAATTCTGAATTACAAGTTAATAAACGCGGATTATAAGTGGATTTAGCTGGATTAATCCGATTTGCAAGTGGATTACTTCCTGCATGGACTGGAATTGAGGAAGGTTTAGTGGGCAGTTATCTACGTAGCGGGCATTTGGGGAGGATGGACAGGCAGTTAGGAAGGCAGCGGATATTTAGGGATTTTGGGCAGGCAGTTAGGGAGGTCGGGCGGGAATATAAGGATGTGATAAGTGGTAAAAAAGCTTCAGTCATTTAGGGTGTTGGTAGGGCATGTGAGAAGGTTTGGCAAGCGTTTACGAAAGCCATTTAAGGAGGTGAAGGGCATTTAGAGAAGTTAATCAAGCAGTTCGAGAGGTATCCGGCATGAAGAGAAGTTGGGCGAGTATTTAGATAGTGTCTTCATTCCTAACGCAGCGGACGCGAGATATTTTAGTATTATAAAAAGATTATGTATTATATCCTCGGAAATCAATAATAATTAAAACAGATTTCAGCATTAACAATATTAGTCTTTGATGGTAACTATTTTCGCAGATGATCTACCTTACCGACTGTGAATATGGAAATAAAGTGCGCTTTGTACAAAAATAAGAAATCAAATTAGCATATAAAAAAATATAATAAGCCCTGCAAAATTATGGTGCAGAAATTAATTATTTAAACATTAAACATTCTCTAATATTGCAAACAAGTTTTTAATATATAATAATTTGTTAAATGTACTCACTAACACATTCTCCATGTTTTGGACCATCCCAGGTTCCATTAGAGAGACACGTTAGCTCGTACTCTCCATGAAGTTGATATCCGAGAGGGCATTTCAAAAAACACTTAGTGCCTGGCTGGTTGGTTGTTTTTCTTTTATCTCTCCATGGAGTAGGAATCATCGATCGTGAGCACATCAAGTATCCATGACCAGCAGGATTCAAAGGAGGACACGAGAAGCTGTTCAAGTCTAAATTTTTAACAAAATTTTGGGGCTGTTCAAAAACTTTACGTTGTTTGAAGAACTCCCCCCTCTCTATCACAGACCATCACAAAAAGCTTAACCCTCACCCGAAGGTTCAACACTTAATTGATTAAAATACATTTTTAGATTACAGTCTTCATGGGAGAGACCACGACATTTGCTTGTGAGATGATAATGATCCCTGTCCGTCATCACCCACTTCAAAAGGTTTTCCACAAACACTAAAGTCTTCTTAAAGATTTAATTTTTATCAAAGGTGATCTTAATACTCAAAATTAAAATTATAAATGTTGTTTGAGACTTTATAAACAAAATATTTTTTACAGTCAGTTTGAAAATTTGGTCACGTTATTTTAGAATTTTTTTCCACCTTTCCCTAAGTCTTAACACTACTGATCAAAAGTAATGTGTAAATTACAGTTTTCATGGGAGGGCCACCTGATTTTCCTGTAAGATGATAATGATCCCTATGTCCGTCATCACCCACTTCAAAAGATTTTTCACAAACGCCAAAGACTTTTTAACTATTTTATTTTTTTAAGGTGATCCAAATACTCAAAATTGAAATCATAAATGTTGTTTGAGGCTTTATAAGCAAAATATTTTTAGGAGCAGTTTAAAAAGTAGTTCAAGCTATTTTTAAATTTGTTCCCACCCCTCCTTAAGGTTCAACACTATTCTTTAAAAGTAATGTGTGGATTACAGTTTTCATGGGAGGACCCACCTGATTTGCCTGTAAGATGACAATGATCCCTGTGTCCATCATTACCCACTTCAAAAGATTTTTCACAAACGCCAAAGTCTTTTGCACTATTTAATTTTTTTAAGGTGATCTAAATACTTAAAATTAAAATTATAAATGTTGTTAAAGACTTTATTAACAAAATATTTCTAAGCGCTGTTCAAAAAGAAGGTCACGCTATTTTGAAAACTTTTTCCATCTCTCCGTCTCAGATCATCGCATAAAGCTTTGCCCTCCTCCCATCAAGGTTTAGAACTTTATTGATTAAAATAATGTTCAGATTACAGTTTTCATGATAGCGTCCACCTTATTTGCCTATACGATGATAACGATCCCTATGTCTGTCATCACCCAATTCAAAAGGTTTTTCGCAGAAGGCAAAGACTATCCAATGATTAAATTTTTTCAAAGGTAATATCAATACTCCAAATTAGAATAATAAATGTTGTTTAAGATTTTATAAACAAATTATTTGCACAAAATGTTTCAAAATTCCATCAGGCTATTTTCAGCACTTTTTCCAGCCCTCCCATTTAAGTCAAAATTTTTCTTTGATTTTATTTAATAAACGCCTTAAATGAAATACAAACCTAATATTTTATCAGACTTCACAACCCAAAATTCTTTCTTCTAAAATACAGAAAATACGGTGATTTTTCTCAAAAATAGATAAATAAATTCTTTTAAATGAAATTAATTTAACGGTGCCAAATAAAATACACTATGAAACGCTTGTGAGATTTCAAGTCAAAATAATTTGCATTTTCAACATTTGCATTTTCAAGTTGAATTTTCAACAAAAAAAAGGAATAAGAATTTGGTTTTCAATTAAAAAAACACCGATGAGATGAATTTTAAACTAAATAGTTGAATTTTCACAATACAAATTGAATCATTTAAGACCAAGCAGTTGCATTTACAAATAAATAGTTGTAATTTCGAGCAGAAAAGACAAATTTCTAACCAAATAGTTAAATTTTAAACCTTTAAAAAAGAATTTTCAAATTTAATTTCGAATTTTGTAATAAAAAAAATATGCATTTTTAATTTAAAAAGAGGAATTTTAAACAAAGCAGTTGCATTTTTAAACAAAACAATATTTTTTAAATAAAATAGTTAAATTTTTTACAAATTTTAAAATTATTCAACAAAATAATTAAATTTTTGACAATATAATTGAATTTAAGAACTACTGACATAAATTTTAAATCCAAAAAACAAGAATTTTTAATTTAAAAAAAAAAAACAAAATTTCATCAAGGCAGTTAAATTTTTAAATAAAAATGATGACTGTGTAACGCAACAGTTAAATTTTCATCAGAATAATTCAATTTTCAACAAAACAATTAAACTTTGAACCACATAGTGAAATTTCCGAAGCGAAAAAAAAGAATCTTCATCAAAAAAAAAAAATTTGTTCGAAAATTTGTTTAATTTTTAACCAAGATGTTGAATTTGATTTCAAAGAAATGTTAATTTTGAATAAAAAGCAGTTAAATTTAACAATTTGAATCTTAAACAACAAAAATAAATGTTTAAACAAAATAAGCAGCTTTCAGCAAAAAAGTGGAAATTTTTATTAAAAAAGAATAAATCTAAAAACAATACAATAGTTTATATTCAGAGAAAACTTTTTATTTGAATTCAAAAACAGTCAAATTTTACTAAGTAGGTACATTTTTACCTAAAAAAGCCGTATTCTTAACAAAGTTGCTCAATTTAGAATTGAAATTTTCAACCTAGACAAAATAATTTTTAACCAAGCAGTTGCATATTTAACCAAAAAGGGTCAAATTTGTATCAAAAAAGATAAATTTTCAAGCCAACAAAACGAATTTTCTACAAAACTGTTAAAATTTCAATTCAAAATCATGAATGAGAAAGAAAAAATGGATTTTTCAAACAAATAATTTAATTCTTTAATTAAAATTATGAATCTTCAGCAAAATAAAAAAAGAATTTTCATCAGTGCACTTTACTTTTCAACAAGGTAGTTAAATTTTTAGTGAAAAAGTTTAATTCTTGAAAAATATAATAGTTTATATTTTAACCGAAAAATATTTTTAATGATAAAATAAGCTTAATTTAACCGAAACGACCAATTATTCATTAGACAGTTAACTTTTTACTAAGAAAAAAATTATTTTCTGCAAAAAATTGAATTCTCAACCCAAAAATATGAATTTAAAAGAAAAAATGTAATTCTCAACCAAATAGTTTAGTTTTGAACTAAAAACGATCAATTATTAAACAAAAATGAAATAATGAAATTTTCGGTTAAAAAAATTAATTTTCAATCAAAAAGAAAACGAAGTTTTAACAAAATGATTGAATCTTCAACCAATGAAATAAATTATAAACTAAGTAGTTCAACTTTTTACCAATCTTTTTGAATTTTCAACCTGAAAAGATAATATCTCAATAAAAAATTTATTAGCTGAATTTTCCATAATTTTTTCTTTAGCCTAATTTTCAGTTAAGGCAATTAATTTCCATCTAAAAAAGATTTTTTTTTTACGAAATGGTTAATTTTGTAACTAAATAGTGGAAGTCTGAATCAAAAGTGATTAATTCTGCAATAAAAACTTCCTACATCACAAATCATCACAAAACCAGTTACCCTCTCCTCCACCCCCGATAGCAGTGTAACAAACTTTTTAAGCAGGACCTTATAATAAACAATTTATTTTTAAAAACTCAATTATTGGTTATAGGAAAGAAGGCTAACTTGTTGATCCAAGAAATAAGTCTCCTTATTTGTTATTAAAAAAATAATATGATAATTTATTCATTTATTTATAATAATTTATAGTGTATACGAATTTATGAGAAATGATATGTATTTTGACAGACTCTACATTAGGTTTAATCGTGAACTCTGTATTTGCAAGCTTATCACAACATTTGCATAATGTGCCTATGAATCAAGAATATTATTGCTGCGCAAACATTTATCATAAACTTCGTGTTTGTAAGCTTGATGCCTCAATAGTCAGTCGACTGTAATCTAATAGAGAGTATATTTGCTTAAATAAAATTTTACTTACCTTCGCTCTTGACCAGACTCCTGACCTATGACCCTACCCCGACCTTTGACCTCTTTCTACTGACCTATGAACCTTCAGAGTTTATACTTCACACACGCAAACTTATATTGGATATCTGAACCTGGATCCCTGAACCTTTCCCCTATGACCTTCTACCTTTCTTACATAAAATATGATTCATGAATTTCGACCACTAGCCTATCACCCTC
>JAUELO010000023.1:2035313-2045341 GCA_032357855.1 Amphibolips quercusostensackenii
AATATGATGTATGAATTTCGACCACTAGCCTATCACCCTCTCACCTTTAACTTCTGGCCTCTGACCTCTAGTTTTTATCCCTAACTCCTGACCCTCTGTCTCATGGATTATTATCCGTTAACTTAAACTTTGACCTATAGCTTTTAACCTACCCTTTATTTTTTATTCTTCACACGTGCAACTTCATACTTGATACTTCAACTTTGACCTCTGAGCCTTTGGTCTATTAACTTTGACATTTTCACTTTAAATATGATGTCTGATATTTGTCCACTAGACTATTACCCCCTCACCTTCAACCGCCGGCCTTTGACCTCTGGTTTTTAACCCACGACTCCTGACATTTTTCTTGTGGATTATAAACCCTTACCGAGACTTTTGATCCCTGGATTCTGACATGTGACTCTTCACTATTCATTCTTCACACATCTAACTTCATATTTAATATCTGAAAATTGACCCCTGAGGTTTTGACCGATAACCAATAACCTTTGACTTTTTATTTTAACCCCTAACTTTTAAGCTTTTTTTTGTGGATTATGATCGCTTATCCTGAGCTTTTAACTCTGAATCCTGACCTATGACCCTTCACTTTTGATTCTTCACATATGTAACTTTATATTTGATATCTGAACCTTGATCCAAGAGCCTTTGACTTATGACCTTTAACCCTTCTTACTCAAAATATGATGCCTAATATTTGACCAACAGCCTATCATCCTTACACCTTTTATCGGATCTCTGACCTCTAACCTCTGACGGATTTTTATATGAGGCAGATCACGATTTCTACTACTAGGTTAAAAGTTGAACTAATTTGTTGAAAATTCATCGTTTTTGTTAAAAATTTAACTATTTTGTTGAAAATTTGTTTTTTTTTTAGTTGAAAATTTAAGTATTCTGTTAAAAATTGATCTTATTAATTAAAAATTAAAATATTTCGTTGAAAATGCTTTTCATTTTTTGGTGGCAAATTCAACTATTTTGTTAAAAGGAAATATTCTTTGGTAGAAAATTTAACTGCATTAAAAAAGTCATCTTTTTAGGTTTCAAATTCGCTTTTTTTGTTAGAAGAGATTTTAGTTAAAAATTGATCATTTTCGTGGAAAATTCAACTGTCTTCTAAAAAGTCGTCTTTTTGGCTTGAATATTCAACTATTTTTTCAGAAGTAAAACGTTTTTTAAAAAAAATTGAGTTTTTTTTTAAAGTTAATATTTTGTGTTAAAAATTTTATTTTTTTAATAGAAAATTAAACTAATGGTTGAAAATAAACTTTTTTTTTGAAAATTCATATTTTGGAATAGAAATTCAACTGTTTTGAACAGACGTCGCCTTTCTGGTTTGAAAATTTGACAATTCGGTAAAAATTTTGTTCTTTCCCAACTCAAAAATCTTCTTGTTTAAAAATTCGTGATTATGGTATCAAAATTCATCTCTTTTTGTAAAAACTTGATCTTTTTTAGATAAAAATGCAACTTTTTGGTTTATAATACATTAGTGTATTTTTAAAAAATTCAACGATAATGTTAAAAATTTATTAGTTTTGTTATTCAAAATTCAAATATGCAGTTTTAAGAAGTCATATTTTTTGGTCGTATAATTAACTGTTTTGTTTAAAAGTAGTCTTTTTGGATTAAAAATTCAGCTTTCTTCTGGAAAAATCGTATTTTTGGCTTTAAAAGACAAGTTTTGAAATGAGATGAATTATTTTGACTTTAAAAAACAACTGTTGAATTGAAAATGCAACTATTTAGTTCGAAATTCATTCTTGAATGTTAAAAATAGAATTATTTGGTTCAAAATTACTCTACATACCGTATTAAAAGATTTAATATTTTCTTAAAAAGTCATCTTATTTGATTAAAAATTTAATAGTTTTGTTAAAAATTTGCCTTTTGGAATTGACAAGTCGCCCGTTTGGATTGAAAGTTTATCTTTTTTGGTATAAAATTAATTTTTTTTTAATTCAAATATTTAGTTGAAAATGCAAAATATATTTCGATTTGAATTTCTTATCTTTTTATATTGAATTTTATTTGGTATCTATTCAACAATTTTAGTGAAAATTTGTCTTTTTGTGTTTAAAATTAAACTATTTAATCATTAATTTTTTTGTCTAAAATTAATTTTTTAAACTGAAAATTTAAGAATTGTGGTAGAATATTTACTTTTTCAGTTCAAAACTGGATTTGATTAGTTCAAATTTAATGATTTTCTTAAAAGATAAAAATTTTTTTCTAAATAATTATATCGCTTTTAAAAATAAAAAATGTTTTGTTAAAAATTCGTTTTTTTTGTTGTTAAAAATTGAACTACATGTAGTGGAAAATTCAACTATTTCTTTAAAAAATTTGGTGGTCAATAATTTGTATCTGCGAATTGAAAATTCAATTCTTTTGTAAAAAAACTTGTCTTTTTGTATGAAATTTCAACAATTCGGTTGATTTTTTTCTATTTACTGAATAATCTTTTCTGATTGAAAATTCAGCTTTTTCGGTAAAAATTCTTCTTTTGGAAAACATTCAACAGTGTTTATTTTTAATAAAAATGTTTTTAGTTTGAAATATAAATTATATTTTTTTTAAATTAAAAATGTTTCTCTTTTTAAAAAATTTAATTCTTCTCTTGAAAATTAAAATATTTTGTCAAAATTTAATTATTATTTTTTAAAATAAACTTTTCTGCTAAACATTTGTTCTTTTCGATTTAAAATTTAATTGTTTATTTAAAAATTCAATAATTTCTGACAATGATTAACTTTTTGTTCACCTATTTCGTGAGAAAATGATCTCTTTTTCCTAAAAGTTAAACTATTTGCTTGTAAATTTAACTGTTTAGATGATAGTTAATTTTTTTTTAAATTTAATTACTTGGTTTAAAATTCATCTTTGAAGGTCAATAATCAAACTGTATAGTTACAAATTTAACTGTGTTGTTGAGAATTTATATTTTTTGTTTAAAAATTCGTCTGTCTTCTGAAAACTTTATCTTTTTGGTTTGAAAATTCGACTAATTGGTAAACAAATGATATATTTTTCTTGAAAGTTCAACTATTTTGTTATAAATGCATCTGTTTGGTCTAAGATTAATTTTTTTTTTTTAATTGACTGATTTGGTTGGAAAATCATTTTTCTTTAACTGAAAATGCATCTTTAGGGTTAAATCTTTAAATATTGTCGTGCTGTCTCACAGACCGCACCATGCGTCTGATATGTGGAACCTTCTTCCCCATTATTGAAAAAGATTCTTAATGATAAAAGTTGATAAAATTTACAAATTTTTTTTTATTCCAATGTCCTTTTATATACTTATATGAGTGAGATAAAAAAATTTTTTTACTTATTCAATTAGATATAAATATAAGTAGCAGTATGTGAGACCTCAGGTCCATGTACATGCAAAAAATGAAATCATGTTCATTTTTAAATAATAAAACTAAACTCTTTTATAAAATATTCGGCTTTTGAGCTCAAAAATTAAACTATTTTTTTAAAAATGCAGCATATTATGCACATTGAATTCAATATGGCACCTATACACTTATTTTATTTAAAAAATTAATTTCCCTATTTTCGTGAAAATCACCAAATTTCCCCTGTTTTAAGAGCTATGATTTTGGTCTGTGAAGTCTAAGAGTATCATTTCCGGTTTAATTTTGGGTATAAAATACATTACCAGTGCATGATTTTCCATCCGAAGCCAAAACTCTCTCATCACCGTCGCAGGCGCAGAAGAATCTGCCTGCAGTATTCTCGCACACTTCGTTGCATCCACCATTGCCTTTGGCACACTCGTTTATGTCTTAAACAGAGCAAAGTGGGTTGTTAAATATAAGATACGGAGAACCAAGAGAGAAACCTAAAGAAGCTATAAATTCCTTTATTGACCCAAGCTTTCACGCTTTTTTCAAAAAGATCGATTTCGGATAGCTTTGACAGGATAATAAAATCAAAAACTTTAAACAAGCTCGGATCCAGAGAAGTGACCTGGAAGGAGGCGACATCGAAACATTTTACACACATAGCACACTTACCGAAAAAAGCTGGTCTTTTCTTTGGACTTGGTCTAAATGTCCGGAAGAAAAAACCAGGTCTGCCCTAAGTTTAGACCTATACTTAAACCTAGATTAAAACATAGGTTCATGTCCACCGCGATTTTTTGGTTTGAAAAAAAAGTAAATTTATGTGGCAAATTTTTGACAGAGAATTCAGTATTTTCAATAAAAATAGCTCCAATTAATATAATCGAATCGGCAATCGATTCTATATCCAAATTTTTCATTCATGTTAAAAAGAGTGATAGACGTTTGGCTTATACTTTAAAAATTCCTTTTTTGGAATATATGGATTTTGAAACAGTAGTAAAGAATAATAAAACTTTCCTAATAACTACTGAAAAAAGCATATAACTGCAAAAAAATGTATTAATTTTGTCAAGTCCGATGTTAATTAACATCTCAGACATCAAAAATGATATCTATTAAGAGGCCGCGCACGCCAGGCCGTGGACACTCAATGCTTTCAAAATTAAGAATCATAGACGCTATCTAGCGGTGACTCCGATCTCTGAGATAAGATAATTGATGACGTCACATCACTTTCAGATAGCTTTCACATAATTCACTTAAAAAAGTAAATGATATCAAGAAAGCAATGAAAAGCAGACAGAAAATCATAAATAAATATTAGGATACTTATTTATGTTTTTTTATTTTTTTTCCGTTGCTCTCTTTATGAAAGTGTTCATGAAGTGTCATGCTATTTTTCTTTCACTAGTGTCATGAAGTGTCAAAGCCGAGGGGTAACTTACTCAGGATTCAAATAAAATCGTTCGAACAAAATAAACGAATTTGCACGAATTCTAAGGATTTTGATGAATTATGATATTGACTTACTGGCAGGGCAAGCGACGCTGCGCCATCTAGCGTATACTTTAAGCGGGATCAGATTTATAATACTTTAAGGTCGACTATATAGGTAGCCAGGGCCTGGCGCACGCCTCGCATAATAATTCGCGGTTTGAAGTTAAAGCATTCTTGTATCCTTGTAGACTAATCTCAGTTGCGAGAAAGAGTAGCACAAGCGCTGCACACCGACCAAGTTCGGAACTAATGACCTCAATGGACAATGGGTTAAAAAATTGGAAATTATCAGCACATACCTTTGTTAAAAAATATATACGTAATGTTTAGAAAATATTTCATTGACCCAAAGAATTACGAAAAAAATATTATTTCCTTGACAGTAGTAATCAATTATAGCATTAGGAAAACTATCTAATGATGTATAATAAATTTAATCGGAGAGATTTAAACATAAAAAATGTTAAAAATGTGAATGTAAAAAAAAATTTCCAGAATGCGAAGCTTTCTATATATAAAGTGTATTTTAGATTTATTTCTATACCGCAGTCTGGGACTGCTCATTCAGATACGTTAAAATGAAGTGAAAATGTTATTTTTTATGATCACTTTTAAATTTTGTTCTATATATTGCATTAATTTTTATTCTCAGCTACTTAAAAAATGTATTATTTCAATAAATGTATATTATTACATTGAGTTGAAATAATTAAATTTTCATTTTATATTTCAATGTTATTTCTCACGATTTTAAAAAAAATTGCGCGCCCTTTAAAAAATTATTAATAACTAAAGAGCCGATTAAAGTCACTCTAAAGTTAGTTGTCCAGTGCCGCTCAGCTCACACACTCACAGAACCCCGGCTAGACCATCATTGGTTCTTTATAATTTTGATTTAAGGGGGTAGCCTGGTAAACATTTTTTTTTATGTAATTTTTTTATATTTTTGGTCACTTTAAGCCCTTAGGAATAATGTAGAAACCTTCCTTTACCTAAGATTGTATACAAAAAGGATTAAAAAGAAGATACGCCGCAAGGTCTCGAGCGCTTGAATCGCACACCTGGCGCGTGGAGTTAACGATCTGAGACAATTTATTTACAAAAAATGTTTTAAAAAAATAATTTCACAAATTTGATAGCACATTTGTGATCAGCGACTCAAAAAACAAAATAAGCAATAATTAGGTTATAAACAAATGAGTATGATAATAATCTTCGGAAGATCTTTAAGCGCGTTTTTCTTGAAACCGTATTTTTTGAGCTGGCACCCACGATTCTGGCTGCCCTGCTAGGCCGATTTGCCTCCACTTTTTTTTTTAATTTCATAAAAGACTTGGCTATCGCATGGACTACGGTCATTATTGTGCATTAATATTTAACAACATTATGACATTATTTTTATTTTATTATGACACAATTATCAATAAAAAAAGGAGAAAAAAGAAAAAAAATTAAAAATTGCACTGTTTGTTTATTCATCAATATTTCTTTATAGATCTATTTCACGCGATAGCCATTCATATGCAGTTGCACATAAAATTGGGTTTGTATGTTTCTGAAAATTCAAAATGGGGAAATCATAGGTGCCAGATTTTAAAATAGCTTCTTCCGGTCGCCCATATACTCTACCGGATGTTAAAGAAAATTAAGAAAAAAAATTTTTTTTACTCAGTGTCATGTACAATAACATATAAAACAATCTGAAGTGTCAAATAAAAATTTGTGTGAAAAATAAATAATTGAAAAAAAGTTCATTATTACCAGGCTACCCCCTTAAATGCGTTTTGAGTTTTAAAAAAATGTATGAAATGATTTTGAATTAAAACGTTCCAATTTCAAATATTTTAGACAGGTAAAAATTTTACAAGGGACAATATTTGAGGATAATTTTAATATTAAGAAGTTTTTAAACAGAAGCTTTCGAAATTCAAAACCTTACATCTAAAATTTTTATATTTTAAAAATTTCTTCATGAAGAAGTTGAAATTATCTAATTTCTTATTTGAAACATTCAGAATTAAACAATTTTATTTTGAATTTAAGAATCATAAAACTAAATGATTTCAGATTGAAATTTTGAAATAGGACAATTTGAAAATGTCAAAAATAGCATATTTTTTTATTAGAATTTTTAAAAATTGATTATTTAAAAATCAAATTTCTAATTGAAAGTATTCAAAAATTTTTGTATAATTGAAAAGTGAAAACTTTCAAATTTTAAGAAATTTAAATTGAATGCAATTAAAATTTGACATTTCGTGACTAAAAACTATATTTAATATTTGAAAGTAAAGGCTTTTGAAATTTTATAAATCTAAATTTTTATAAAATTGACAAAATTGTGATATAACATAAAAATTGATTAGAAAGAATTTTCTAAAATCAAAAAAAAAATTAAACTTTATTTCCACCGTTTAAAATAAAAAAATTTCCAATTCTGAACCTTTAAAATTCAATTATTAAAAAAAAAGTTAAAGAAAAAGGAATCTCAAATAAGAAATATTACAAAATAAAAAAATGTACACTTCAGAAACTTGAAACTGAAACAAATCTGATCTTCATCCAAAACTACAGAAAATTTAGTAACGAAGTATTGTGATATAAAAACTTTTAGGTACTCAAACCCTTAAGAATTTCCATTACTTTGAATCAATTCATTAGTTTACAAATTAACAGCTTCTAAATTGAGAATTATACTTTTTAAAATTCAACCATTTTAATTTTTATCCCAAAATTTAAACTATTTAAAGTGCTTTAAGTGAATTTTATTCGTTTGTAAATAACCAATTTTAAAAATTTCAATTATACTTTTTAAAATTCAACCATTTCAATTTCAATCGAAAAATTTTTAACTGATAAAAGGAAAGCATTTTCGCTTTTACCATGGAAATTCAGAATTCTAAAATTGAAACTAATAAAAATTAAAGAAATTATTAAACTGTTCAACAGAATTTTTTTAAATTGAGTTTGAAATGTCGGACTCTTTGAAACATTTTTCAAATAAAAAATATATCAACATTCAATGATTGGTTTATAATTGTGCTAGATTTTAAGGCTCGAATTTGAGAAAATATTGTCTTAATTTTTTATTGTTTTCAATTCATTCCCGAGGCGTCTAATAAAACATGCTGAATATTTTCAAATCCTTTAAACTCAAAAGTGTGCAACTATGAAGTCTTTCATTTTGATACTCTACGATTTCAAACAATCCAAAAAACCAGAAGGTTTTGTGTCAGCGAAATAATATCTTTCCATAATTTTTTGAGTCAATGAAATTTTTTCTCAACATTACGTAAATATTTCTTAACAAAGGTGTGTGGTGACATTTTTCATGTTTTTGAATTTAATTATATTTGAAAGCTTTAAATGATACTATCCTTATACTTTGTGGGATAATAATTTAAATTTCCCGCTAGAAGCTCCCCTTCAGCAGTGTAGGCGCATTGAGATCATTAGTTCCACACTTGGTCGGTGTGCAGCACTTGTGCTAACCTTTCTCGCAACTGAAATTGGTCTACAAGGATATAAAAATGTTTTGACTTGAAACTGCGAATTATTATGCGAGGGGGGCGCGGCCTGGCAGATCACTTATGATCTCCGAAATGTTAATTAATATCGAAGTTGACTAAATTAATGCATTTTTCATGCAGGCATATGCTTTTTTAAGGAATTATCAGGAGAGTTTTATAGTTCTTCACTACGGTTTTAAAATCTAAATTTTTAAAACAAATTTTAAAAAGTATGAGCAAAATGTCTATCACTCTTTTCAATGCATATTAAAAATTGAAATATAAAATAAATTTTCGATTCAATTATATTAATTAAAGCTATTTTCATTAAAAATACAGAATTCTCTGTCAAAAATTTGTTACATTGATTTACTTTTTTTCAAAACCAAAAAATCGTATCGGACCAAAACATATGTTTTAACTTAGGTTTAAGTATAGGTGTAGACCTAGGGCAGACCTGGTTTCTTTCCGGCCACTTAGACCGATTCCTAAGGAAAGGTCAGATTTTTCTCGGAAAGTGTGCTATGTTGGTTTTGCAGTAAGGACGTTTACTATGTAGTCATAGTGAATATAATGATAGAACTTCAGCATAAAATGCAACCCTTCGTGCATCTGTGCAATGCGAAAAAGTATCATAAGCGATTTTAATTCAGTTTGCAAATCTCCCGCGTTCGAAATTTTGCGCTGATTGGTCAAAGGCATCGAGACTCAGAAGATGTGCGCGAAAGACTTATATATTAATTTTAGAAAAAAGGTTATGTTCCCTAGGATTCACTACGCATTTCAGATAAATGATGAGTTAAGAATTAGAACAATATAACACAAGATTAAAAAGTGTTTACAAATATACTATCGGGACGTGCATTAAGTGCTCTCAAAAAAATTGGAGTTGGTATTTACGAATGTAACGATCAGTGGGTGATAAGTGTCGTTTGACAGGTGTCAAAATTGTTGTACTTTAAACTTAATGAATACAAGTAAATATCTGCAGGTTGGAAGTCATTAATTGGTGAAAGAATCTGTTGCTGCATTTATTAAATAAAATATGAGAATCAAATGCTTTTGACGACAAAAGTATCGGTAAATATGCATCATCTGTCAGTATCATTTTTCTTTAAACACTTAAAATACAAGCATGTGTATGCTTTTATTTTTTATGCTCCTAATTCTTAACTAAAAATTTATCTAAAATGCGTTGAGAACCTTGGGAATCTTTCAGAATTAAGTTATACGTCTTTTTTGCACGTCTTTTGAGTCTTCACGCTTTTGACCAATCAGCGCAAAACATCGAGAGCGGGATATTTGCGAACTGAATTGAAATCGCCTATGTGATACTTCTTGCATTACACAGATGCACCACAGGTTGCATTCTATGCTGAAGTTCTATCATTATATTCCCTTTGACTGCATTGTAAACTTCTTACTGTATATGTCGTAGACATTTAAAAGTTTTAGGCAGTCGGCCGATTGCCTAGGCATTCAAATGACTGCCTGGCGTCCAAGTACACAGCAAAAAAAATGTTTGAAATGATACAAAAATCAATATTATTTTGATATGCAACAAAAATGATACTAAAATCAAAAGCATATTGATCGGTCAAAATATATGATCAAGTTTTGAGATCATAATGATCTGATTCGGGATTATTTAGGTATC
>JAUELO010000023.1:2048816-2065263 GCA_032357855.1 Amphibolips quercusostensackenii
AATTACTGAATATTAGCTTTACTGAATATTACCATTAGGGCATGCATCTCAACATTACTGAATATTACAATAATTAGATATTACTATTGGAAAATATTATTATCACTGAGTATTACAATTACTGAATATTAACTTTACTGAATATGACCATTAAAGGATATTAATATTATTACTGAATATCATTATTGGGAGATATTGTTATTTCTGAATATTACCATTACTAAAACATACAATAATTGGATATTACTATGCAGAATATTACCGTTCTTGAATATCAAAATTACTTAATATTACCATTGGGGGATATTAACATTACTCAATATTACAGTTACTAAGCATTACCATTGAAGAAAATTACAATTACTGAATATTAAGGTCACTAATTATTACCTTTAGGGAATATTAAAATTATTATATATTACAATTACTGGATACTACTATTGGGGGATATTACTATTACTGTGTATTACGAATACTGAATTTCAACATTACTTATTATTACTATTGTGAGGTATTAAAATTATTACTGGACTTTATTATTAGTGGATATTATTATTACTGTATATTAACATTACTGAATATTACCATTACTGAATAATTAAATTACTTGATATTACCATTGAGAAATGTTACCATTACTCAGTATCACAATTACTTAATATTCGCTTTACTGAATAGTACCTTTAAGGAATATCAACGCTACTGAATATTACAATAATTAGACATTACTATTAAGAAATATAATTATTACAAAGGATTACAATTACTGAATATTAACTTTACTAAATATTACCATTAAAGAATATTAATATTATTACTAAATATCATTATTGGGAGATAATATTATTCATGAATATTACCAGTACTAAAAAATACAAATACTGAATATTACTAGGCAGAATATTACCGTTTCTGAATATCACAATAACTAAATATTACCATTGGGGGATATTAACATTATTGAATTTTAAAATTACTAGATATTACCATCAGAGAAAATTACATTTACTGACTTTTATTATGAATGATTATTACCTTAAAAGAATATTAAAATTACTTAATATTATAATTACTGGATACTACTATTGGGGAATATTACCATCACTGTGTTTTACAAATACTGAATATTAACATTGCTTATTATTGCTTTTGTGAGGTATTTACATTATTACTGGAATTTATCATTTAAAACTATTATTATTACTAGATATTAAGATTACTGAATATTACTATTACTCAATATTACAATTACTCGATATTACCATTGATGAATATTACCATTACTGAGAATTACAATGACTAAAGATTAGCTTTACTAAATATTAGTATTGGGGGATATTACCAATACTTAATATTACAATAATGAAGTATTACCATTAGGATATATTATAACTACTAAGTGTTACAATTACTGAATATTTACTCCACTGAATATTACCATTAAAGGATATTAATATTATTACTGAATATCATTACTGGGAGATATTGTTATTCCTGAATATTACCATTACTGAAAAATACAATTACTAGATATTACTATGCAGAATATTACCGTTTTTGAATATCACAATTACTGAATATTACCATTGTGGGATATTAAAATTACTTAATATTACAGTTACTAGACATTACCATTAGAGAAAATTACATTTACTGATTAATAATTCGATTAATTATTAAATTAAGAAAATATTAAAATTACTACATATCATAATTACTGGATACTACTATTGGGGAATATTACCATTACTGTGTTTTACAAATACTAAAAATTAACATTACTTATTATTACCATAGTGAGGTATTTATATTATTACTGGAATTTATCATTAGGGACTATTATTATTACTGAATATTAACACAACTGAATATTACCATTACTGAACATCACAATAACTCGATATTACCATTGATAAATATGACCATTACTGGGTATCACAGTGAATGAATATTAGCTTGACTGAATATTACCATTTGTGGATATTAACAATACTGAATATTAAAATAATTAGATATAACGTTTGGGAAATATTATTATTACGAAGTATTATAATTACTAAATATCAACTTTACTGAATATTACCATTAAAGTATATTAATATTATTATTGAATATCATTATTGGGAGATATTGTTATTCCTGAATATTACTATTACTAAAACATACAATAACTGGATATTGCTATGCAGAATATTACCGTTTTTGAATATTACAATTACTGAATATTACCCTTAGGGAATATTAAAATTACTAAATTTAACATTTACTGGATACTATTATTGGGAAATATTACCATTACTGTTATTAAAAAAACTGAACATTAACACTACTTATTATTACCATTAGGAGGTATTATTATTATTACTGGACTTTATTATTAAAGAATATTATTATTACTGCATATTACATTACTGAATACTGCCATTACTAAATATTACTATTATTGAATAAAACTATTACTAAATATTACAAATACTGAATATCGCCATTACTAAATATTACAATTACTGGATATTACTATTAAGAATATTACCATTAATGAGTATCACAATTACTGAATATTAGCTTTACTAAATTTACCATTGCGTGATATTAACAATACTGAATATAGCAATAATTGGATATTATTATAGAAAAATATGATTTTTATTATGTATCACAAATACTGAATATTACCCTTAATAAATATTACCATTAACGAATATTGAAATTATTACTGAATATCTTTATTGGGAGATATTAATATTCCTGAATATTACTATTACTGAAAGATACAATTACTGGATATTGCTATGCAGAATATAACAGTTTTTGAATATTACAATCACCAAATATTACCATCAGGGGATATAACATTACTGAATATTAACATCACTGAGTATTATCTTTAACAAATATTAAAATTAATAAATATTACAATTACTGGATACTACTTTTGGAGAATATTACCATTACTGTGTATTACAAATACTGAATATTAACATTACTTATTATTATTATTATTTTTTTTTTTTATTATTAAGAGGTATTACCTTTTATTGGGCTTTATTATTAGAGGATATAATTATAACTTAATATTAACATTACTGAATATTACCATTGGGAAATGCTAACATTACTGAATATAACAATTACTGGATATTACTCTTAGGGAATATAACTATCAATAAGTATTGAGATTATTGGATATTACCGTGAAGATATTACAATTATCAAATATTACAATGAGTGAATACTACCATTAGGAAATATTAGCATTACTAAATGTTACAATTACTAAATATCACAATTGAGAAATATTAAAATTACTGAATATTACCATTGAAGGAAATAAACATCACTGAATATTACAATTACTAGATGATATAATTGGGGATATTGCAATTACTAAATATTAACATTACTGAATATTACAATTACTGGATATTACTATTGAGGAATATTACGTTTATTAAGAATTACAATTACCGAATATTAACATCACTGAATATTATTATTGGGTGATATCAACATTATTACTTAATATTATCATTAGAGGATATTATTATTACTAAATATTACAATTGCTGGATATAACCATAGAGAATATAAAAAATAAGATGTTCTAACGTTACTGA
Source organism: Amphibolips quercusostensackenii (assembly GCA_032357855.1). Taxonomy (NCBI): domain Eukaryota; kingdom Metazoa; phylum Arthropoda; class Insecta; order Hymenoptera; family Cynipidae; genus Amphibolips; species Amphibolips quercusostensackenii. The sequence continues at coordinate 2,052,434 of JAUELO010000023.1, forward strand.
ATATTAAAATTACTGAGTATTAACATTACTGAATATTACTCTTCAAAAATATTAAAGTTACTAAATGTTACAATTACTGGATACTACTATTAGGGAATATTACCATTACTATGTACTACAAATACTGATTATTAACATTACTTATTATTACCATTGGGAGGTATTACATTATTACTGGACTTTATTATTTGTGGATATTATTATCTCTAAATATTAACATTACTAAATATTACAATTGGGAAATACTAACATTACTAAATATAACAATGACTGGATATTACTCTTGGGAAATATTACTATCTCTAAGTCATAAAATTATTGGATATTGCCGTGAAAATATTACCATTGGAGGATATTAACATCACTGAATATTTAAATCAATAAATATTATTATTGGAAAATATTACAATTACTGAATATTAGCATTACTAAATATTACCATTAGAGGTTATTAACATTATTAGTGAATATTATCGTCAGGGTATATTATCATTACTGAATATTTTCATCACTGAATATGACAATTACTTAATATAACCATAGAGAATATAAACATTACTATAATTACAATTACTGGATATTACTATTAAGGAATATTACCATTACTAAGTATCATAGTTACTGAATATCAGCTTTACTGAATATTACGATCAGGGGATATAACCACAACTGAATATCACAATAATTGGATATTAATATAAGAAAATATTATAATTACTAAGTATGACAATTGCTGAATATTAATTCTAATGAATATAGCCATTAACGGGTATTAATATTATTACTGAATATCTTCATTTAGAGATATTAATATTCCTGAACATTACCATTACTGAAAAATACAATTACTGGATATCACTATGCAATATATAACCGTTTTTGAATATTTCAATTACTGAATATTACCTTTAAGGGATATTAAAATTACAGAAATATTAACATCACTAAATATTATCTTTAGGAAATATTAAAATTACTTGATATTACAATTACTGGATATGACTATTGGGGAATATTTCCATTACTGTTTACTACAAATACTGAATATTAACGTCACTTATTATTACTATTGGTAGGTATTACATTGTTACTAGACTTTATCATTAGTGGATATTAATATTACTGAATATTAAAATTACTGAATATTACCATTAGGGATTATTAACATTACTGAATATAACAATGACTCGATATTACTTATGAGGAATATTACTATTACTAAGTATTACAATTATTAGATATTTCCGTTAAGATATTACCATTATTAAATATTGCAATTACTAAATATTACCATTGGCGAATATTAACATTACTGAATATTACAATTGATACATATATTATCATTAGGAAATATTATAATTACTGAATTTTAGCATAACTAAATATTATCATTTGGGTTATTAACATTATCACTAAATAGTATTATCTGGGTATATTATTATTACTAAATATTATTATCACTGAATATTACAATTACTACTTGTTATAATTGAGGCATATTTCAATTACTGAATATCACCATTACTGAATATTACAATTACTGGATATTACTATTGAGGAATATTATTATTACTGAGAATTACAATCACCGAATATTAACCTTACTGAATATTACTTCTGGGTGATGTCAACATTATTACTTAATATTATGATCAAGGGATATTATTATTACTGAATATTACAATTGCTGGATATTACCATAGAGAATATTACCGTTAAGATGTGAAAAATTACTGAATATTGAAATTACTGAGCATTATAATTACTAAGTATTACGATTACTTACTATTACAATTACTGGGTTTCACAATGACTGAATATTAACATAAGTTACTATTACAATTAGGTGATATTAACATTATTACTGAATATTATCATTAGGGGATATTATCATTACTGAATATTACCATAACTGAATGTTACAATTACCAGATATTACCATTAGGGAATATTACCTTTACTAAGTTTTACAATTACTGAATATTAACATTATCAAATATTACCGTTTGGGTATATCAACATTATTCCTGAATATTATCATTAGAGGATATTATTATTACTGAATATTACTAATACTGAATATTATAATTACTAATTATTACCATTTGTGTATATAAGCATTGCTTGATATCACGATTTGGGAATATTTACATTACTAAATATTAAAATTACTATATAATACCATTAAGAAATATTACTATTGGGGGATATTACCAAAACTGAATAGTACAATTACTAGATGTTACAATTGGAGAATATACCAATTTCTGAATATTAACATTACTAAAATTTACTATTAGAAATTAACAAAAATAATGACTATTACAATTACTGAATATCACTATTTGAGAATATTTTAATTACTGAGATTTACAATTACTGAATATCAACATTACTAAATATGACAATTGGCTGATATAAATATTATTACCCAATATTATCATTAGAAGATATAATTATTATTATTACTAAATATTGCAATTACTGAATATTACCATGGAGAATATTACCATTATTGAATATTACAATTGCTGAATCTTACTATTAAAATGTACTAACATAACTAATTATTAACATTACTAAATATTACTATCGAGTGATCTCAACATTATGACTGAATAATATTATAAAGTAATATTATTTTCACTGAATATTATAATTAGGGAATATTACTGTAACTTAATATTACAATTACTGAATATTAACGTTAATAATCTCACCATTTGGAGATTTCAACACAACTGAATATTACAATTACTGCATATTACAATTGGGAAGTATTAGCATTACTAAATATTACAATTACTGGATATAACTATTGAAGCTTATTACTTTTACTAAGAAATAAAATTATTAAATATTAACATTACTCAATATTACTATTTGGTAATATCAATATTATTACCTAATATTATCATTAGATTAAATTATAATAATTCAATATTACAATTACTGGATATTACTATAAATAATATTACCATTATTAAATATCACAGTAATTGAATATTACTATTAGGGATATTAAAATAATTTCATATTACATTTACTGGATTTAAAAAATTGGAGAATATTACGACTACTGAGTATTAACATCACTGAATATTACTATTAGGTGATATAACCATTATTACTAAAAATTATTTTTGGTGGATATTGTTATTACCGAATATTACTAATACTGAATATTACCATAGAGAATAATGCCATTATTGAATATTATAATTACCAAATATCACCATTTCGAGATATTAACATAACTGAATATTACAGTTACTAGATATTACCATCGGGAAATATAACAATGACTAAATTACTGAATATTACATACTACTGAATACTACCATTAGAGAATGTTTCCATCATTATATATTAAAATAACGAAACAAGAACGTAGATGAATATGACCATTCGGGGATATTACCATTACTGAATATTCTAATTACTGCATATTACCATTGAGAAATAGTACTGAATATTGTAATTACTTAATGATACTATTTGGGTAATAATAACATTAATAAATATTACAATTACTGGAAATTACCTTTAGGGGATATTACAATTACTGAATATTAACATTACTGAGTATTACCATTAGACATTATTATCATCACTGAATATTACATTCACTTAAATTATCATTAAGGAATATTACCATTACTGAATATTAACATTATGAAAATTAACATCACTGAATACTACCATTTGGCGATATCATCATCACTGGATATTAAAATTACTGGATATTACCTATCATTAGGGATTATAACGATTACTTAATATTATAATTATAAAATATCACAATTAAAAAATAATTACAAATAGGGATATTAACATTACTAAATATTACAATTAATGAACATTAACATTACTGAATATGACCGTTGGAATTATTAACATTACTGAACGCTACAAATACTGAATATTACTATTAGGGAATATTAACATTACTGAATATAACAGTTGCTAGATATTATTATTGGAAAATATTACTTTTATTAAATATTTGAATTACCGAATATTAACATGACTAGATATTATTATTAAGGGATATTACCATTACTTAATATGAAAATTACTAAATATTAATGTTAGGGAATATCATTAATACTGAATATTACTATTAGTGCATATTACAATTACTGGCTATTACTATTTAGGGATATTAACAAAATTGAATATTACAATTACTAAATATCACCACTGGGGAATATTACTATTACTGAACATCACAATTAATAACAAATTTTTATTAGGATCCGTAGCTTTTGTTTTAATCGTAAAAAATAACAGCAGTAAATCCCAGGGATATTATTTATCTAAATTTGGGTAAAAAGGTTTAAAACTATTGAGAACTGCAATTATCCGACGACAGGTAATTTTTATTTGACTCGTGATAAAAATGATCTGCCGTTGGATAATTATAGTTTTTAAACGCTTACAGCGTTTTTATCCAAATTAAGGAAAATAATATATTTTAAATATACTGTCACATTAAGAATAAAAAAAAGTTTAATTTTAGAGAAGCGGCACAAGTTACGAATATAAATGAATCGAAAAAGTTTGTTCATTCAAAAAAGAACTACAAATTTATCTATAATTTTTTTTTATAGGAAGCGTAGTTTTTTCTTTAATTGTAAAAAAAACATTACCATTACAATAATTGAATTTTGGGGTAAACAACACAATATGTAAAAAAAGTGAATAAACAAAAGTTGTTCACCTAGAAAAGAACTACGAATTTGTTATTAATTATTTTTTGATGATATGCATATTTTCTGTTCACATCCAAAAAAATAACATTGAATATAAACAAATTAAGTTTTTGGAAAAATAAAATAGTGTGCAATAAAACTTTAATTAACTAAATAGTTTTTTTATAAGATGCGCACTTTTTTAGATTATATAAAGAAAAAAATGAAAATACATCTGTTTCAAGATCAGTGCATATTATGAATTGTTATAATATAAATTTATTAAAATGATACATTTTTCAGGGTAGCTGAGAATAAGAATTAGTGCAAAATAAGGATCAAATATTGAAGTAATATAAAAAAATAAAACTTTAACGTTAGTTCGCAACGTCTGAATTAGCGGTCCACGACTTTGGATTATATCGAAGCACGAGATACCTGATGAGAATATGTTCGTTAAAGCCGGAAGAGCTTTAACAAAAGAGAATTCACAATCAAGAAATTAAAGTTATCAATACTTTTACCTTTCATTTCAAAAGGTCTGTGCACAAACGTGGAGGGAAAACAAAGAACGAGGGCGTAGTGCAAGGTAAATACAGAATCGAGCGCGAAGAGCTAGATAATTACATCTTCGAGCGCGAAGCGCGAGATCCAGCAGACGCACGCCCTAGGCGTCTTTAAACTTGCGAGCGAAGTGAGCTGCACGCGATGAGATTTTACCGGCGCAAAAATTTATTTTTTAATAAAAAATATTGACCAATAAAATAAATTTTTAATAAAGTAGTTTAACTTCTGACCAAATATTTGAACTTTTAACATCAACATACCCTGATGTTATTAAAAAATTGATATTCTCAAAAATCCGGTAATGAACGTTAATGTAAGCTTAAACTCTTAAAAAAATTTTAATCTTGTTTATCCTATGATGTTTTGTTTTTATAATACTAATTTTTGTGTAAAACACTAACGCAAATTCAAATTATTAAAAAAGCATGAACTTTTATCATCTAATAATTCTTGTTTAAAAGTTTTAATATGCGGTAAAAAAGGCTTACAAAACCAAAAAACGTAAATAATTGAAAAATTTTAAATATTTGAAACTTTATAATTTGTCATTAAATGTGCTCATGTCAGATGTAAAATTCAAACACATTACAATTTTAAATATAACACAAAATTTTTGAAAAATGGGAGCCCTGATAAAGTTTTTGTTTGAAAATACTATGTCCGGGTAAAAAAACTAACGTGGCCTAGAATTTTTAGGAAGTCTTCTTTAAAACTTTCAGATTTTATTAAATTCTTTAAAAGAAAGTAAAAATTTTCAGCGAAAAGCACTAATATGAAAAATGTTTAATTTTTTGAAAAATTTAATAGACAATTAAAAAGTTTTAATTCAACTAAAAAACAAGAACCGCTTATTCAAAATTGACGAAAATCTGTATTTGTTTTTGAAAATTTATTTAAATAATTGATAGATATTTTACTGAAAATTTTTATTAAAAAGAGCATTATCAATGGCTTATAAAGTGGCACAAGCACAGGATTTTCTTAAGTAATTTAAAACTAATTGACTTGAGAAAACAAAAACTTCTGATTAAAAATTAGCGAAAACTCGCATCTGTTTAACAGGTTTTATGAAAAAAATTAACAATTGTTAATAAATATTAACAAATCATACATGCTATTTATTTTCAATCAATTTTGTTAAAAAAAATTTTTGTTCAATTGTGCGTAGCTGCTCTAAGCTAATCACAACAGAGGCACAAAATAATTTTTTTTTTAATTACGCAATATAAAATCAGTAATTAGTAGTATCAGGGTAAAACTATATAGCATAAATTATTCTCTGCGAAAATAATTATTCCTAAATAATTTTTGTTTATAATATTCTATTCAAAAATAAAATAAAAAAGGTTATTCTTAAATGCTACTCAATCTCACGTTTTAAAATCCCCGTTTTAAAATTCTTTTTCACTGCTACTGTTTAATATTTAAGCTACACTAAAAGCCATTGTTCACGAGGTACATGATTCCTTCGAGAGTTTGAGCTTACTTAAATTTAAAGCGGAAGCGACGCAATCAGCAATAAATCGCTCTCCTTAAGCGTTAGGGAAATGCAAGCTTTTCAGACTGTCGAAAAACTTCGTGAAAGATTCAATTTAAAAGCAGTCAGAGTTATCGATTCAAATTTTATGCAAGACTTGCAAAATTATATTAGGTAATTAATACGATTCTCTCAGAACTGATTCAAGGAATTCTCATTAGAAAGATTTTATAAGTAACGGGTGGCCGCAAAACTTCCTTTTCAAAATTCCCTGATTTTTGCCTGATTCGTTTTTCAATTTTCTTAGGTATTTATAATAAATTTGAAAACTAAAATTCTAATATTGTGACATTTTTAATGCAGAATTCTTTATAAAAAAACACGTAACCTCCATTGGTAGTGAGCGTGGTAGCGGAGTTTTTTTTATCCTTAAGTTAAGCTCTTGATTTAAAATTAAAATCTGTGGGATAGAAAAATGTATATTCCTAATTTTATCGATCGCCGATAATTATTTCAATTTATGTAATTTTAATATAATAAAAATTATTTGAATGTTTCAATGAGAATTATGGTTTGATGTTTTTATATTGTGAACTGTTAGATTAATTATAAGATGATCAAATTTGCTTGAATATTAAATTACATAAATATTGAATTTAAATTGTCTTTTAATTTAGTAACATAAATATATTATTTACTTTAAGGTTATGTTAATAAATATTGGCTACTATTTTTATAATAAAAGTTTATTTTATTCTTTAAAATATCTCTATTGCAATTATATACCTTTTTTTAAATGTCTGAAATGTTGTGAAATGAGTACCTGCATTCAATTTTCAAAATTATATGGACATATATTTTTATCTTTATTTGATTGAATTTAAATTGTCTTTCAATTCAGTAACATAAATGTATTATTTACTTTAAGGTTATGCAATTAAATATTGGCTACTATTTTTGTAATAAAAGTTTATTTTATTTTCTAAAATATCTCCATCGCAATTATATACCTTTTTTCAAATGTTTGAGATGTTGTGAAATGAGTATCTGAATTCAATTTTTAAAATTATATGTACATATGTTTTTATTTAAATCAGTTCAAAATTTTATTTAGAAATAAAATCTTCATAAAAGCAATTAAAAATTTAAAAAAATATATAATTTAAAAATTATTTGATTGTTGCAATGTAAATGATACTTTGATGCTCTTTATGTTGTGAACTGTTAGATTAATTATCAGCTGATCCAATTTTTTTACAATATTAAATTACATAAAGATTGAATTTGAATTGTCTTTCAATTCAGTAACATAAATGTTTTATTTACTTTAAGGTTATGTAATTAAATATTAGCTACTATTTTTATGATAAAAGTGTATTGTATTCTTTAATATATCTCTATTACAATTATATACTTTTTTAAAATGTTTTAGATGTTGTGAAATGAGTATCTAAATTCAATTTTCAAAATGATATGCACATATATTTTTATTTTTATTTGAATCAGTTTGAAAGGTCATTTATCAATAAAATGTTTATAAATGCAATTTTAAATTCAAAAATATATATAATCTAAAAATTATTCCAATGTTGCAATGTAAATGATAGTTTAATGCTTTTGATGTTGTGAACTGTTTAATTAATTATTAGCTGATCGAATTTGCTTACAATATTAAATTACATAAAGATTGAATTTAAATTGTCTTTCAATTCAGTAACATAAATGTATTATTTAGTTTGAGGATATGCAATTAAATATTGGCTACTATTTTATAATGAAAGTTTTTTTTATTTTTAAAAAATATCTCTATTACAATCATATACCTTTTTTCAAATGTTTGAGATGTTGTGGAATGAGTATCCAAATTCAATTTTTAAAATCATATGAACATATATCTTTGTTCATATTTGAATTAGCTTGAAAGGATATTTAAAAATAAAATGTTTATAAATGCAATTTCAAAAAAAATATATATATATAATTTAAAAATTATTTGAATGTTGCAGTTAAAATGATAGCTTGATGCTTTTTATGTTGCGAACTGTTTAATTATTTATTAGCTGATCAAATTTGTTTACAATAATTAGTTACATAAAGATTGAATTTAAATTGTCTTTCAATTCAGTAACATAAATGTATTATTTACTTTAAGGTTATGCAATTAAATATTGGCTACTATTTTTGTAATAAAAGTTTATTTTATTTTCTAAAATATCTCCATCGCAATTATATACCTTTTTTCAAATGTTTGAGATGTTGTGAAATGAGTATCTGAATTCAATTTCCAAAATTATATGCACATTTTTTTAATTCAAATTAGTTTAAAAAGTTATTTATAAATAAAATGTTCATAAATGCAATTTAAAATTTTTTAAATATATAATCTAAAAATTATTTGAACGTTGCAATGAAAATGAAAACATAAATGTATTATTTACTTTAAGGTTATGTAATTAAATATTGGCCAACGTTGTTTAAATAAAAGTTTATTGTATTCCTTGAAATATCTTTATTACAATGATATACTTTTTAAAATGTTTGTGAGTTGTGAAATAAGTATCTGAGTTCGATTTTGAAAATGATATGTAGATATATTTTTATTTGAAATAGTATAAAAGGTTATTCATAATTGAAATGTTTGAGAATTTAATTTCAAATTTAAAAAATATTTAATCTGAAAATGATTTAAATGTTTCAATGAAAATATGTAATAGTTTAAGGCTTTTTACGCTGTGGACTGATTGATTAATTATTAACTGATTCTATTATGCTTAAATTTTTCCGAATTAAATCAAAAGGTTACTTATAAATCAAATTTTCATTAATTGCTTCTTTACTTCAGATTGTGCAATTGAATATTGGTTATTATTTCTATGATGAAAGTTCATTTTTACTTAAAATTCAACTGTTATAATTACATAATTTTTTTAAGTGTTTGTGATGTTGTAGAATGAGTATCTAAATTCAATTTTAAAAATCATATGTAAAAATATATTTATTTTTTGAAAATTAGTATAAGAGATTATAATTAATTAAAATTTCTAGAGATAAAATTTCAAGTTTAGAAAAAATATAAAGTGAAATTTATTTGAATGTTTCTAAGAAAGTAATCGTTTCAGTCTTTTTATGTTGTGAATAGATTAATTGATCATAGACTGATTATTTTTTTTACAATTCAAATTACATAAGCATATAATTTAAATTTCTATTCATCAAGTAACATTAATTGTTTAAATGTTATTAATTAATCGCGTTTTCAGAAATGAAAGTTTAAAAAACATGTATATAAAGTAAAAATTACTTGAATAGTTCAGTAAAAATAATTGTTGATTGCTTTTTATGTTGTAAACTGATTAATTAATCATTAATTGATTTCATGAAATTAAAATTTTCTGAAGATAGTTTAACTGGTTATTATTAAATTAAAATTTAGGAAATGAAAGATAAAATTTTTTAAAATATGTAAAGTAAAGATTATTTGAATGTTTTTGTTCTTTCAGAATCTAATTTCAGAAAAAATTGAAGTAGACAAAAAATTTTAACAACTAAATAGTTGTACGAAAATTGGGTAAATGATGAAAATTACAACAAACGCTGGCACCCGCATGCGCGCGTGTATAACAGTCTAGTATTTTATAAATGAAATAGAAATAAATTTTATTTAAATTTATCAATTTTTTATTTATTATTCTCAGGCCTGACAGAGCCTAATTTGTCTCAAAAAAGTAAAAAAGTTGCCTGTTTAAACCGAAAAAGTTAGTAACGTTTTTTTTAATTTAAAAGTTTTCAAACAAATTTGATTAAATTTATAAGAATTTCAGGCGAATTGGAAAGAATTCTGATCCAATTTATTAATAAACAAATAAATTATTTATTATAATTTATTAATGTTAAAATAAATTAACACAGATTTACAAATTAAATTTAACTAGAATTTTTGTAAATTTAAAACCTGGTAACATTTTAAATATAGAGTTTTTTTGAATTTGAAAGATTTTAAAAGAGTTCGATGAAATTTATAATGATTTGAGGTGAACGTTAATGAATTCAGGATGAAATAATAAGACTTTATAACAATTTAAATTAAATTCCAAAAGGTTTAAATAAATGAGCAAATAAAAATTTCGATGATTTCAGTAAGATTCAGCTAATTCAATTCAAGTAGGAATTAAAAAAAAAAAGAATTTAAAAGACTCTGATGAAATTTCTGAGCTTCTAAATGTAATTTCAAAAGACCTTAGGCTGAATTTAATAAAAACTGAGTAAAAATTTGTAAGAATCTGATTAATTAAGTAGAAGTAAATGAATGTAAGAGAATTCAAGTACATTGAAAAAATGTAAGTTATTAAAAAATTTTTTTAAGAATTGCACAAAAATTAAAAGAATTAAAAAGAATTCAGGATTAATTTATAAAAATTGAGGCTGAATTCCAAATGATTTCAAATTAATTGCCAAAAATATTTTGAATTTCTTCAAGACTGTATGCAAATTTTGTTGAATCCCTTAAAATCATTTAACTCCTAGGATATTACTTGAAATTTTTTTAATCTCTCATGAACGCCTTGGTATCTTTTAAAATTACCTTAAATATTTTAAATCCTTGGAAATCTTTGCAAATCCCTTAGAACTATTTACGGCTTTTAAAAATTTCTTGGAATATTTTAAAACACATCAAAATAATTGAAATGATATAAATTCCCATCAAACTACTAAAATTTATTGGAAAGTAATTCAAAATCTTTTGAAATTCTTTGATATTCTTTCAAACTTTTGAAAGTTTTTAGAATTACGGAAAATACCCTAAAATCTTCAAAATTCTTTAAAATCACTTTGAATTATTGAAATCTAATAAAAGTTCGCTTAGATATAGCGATTCCTTAAAAATATTTTGAAATATTTTAACATTATTGAAATGGATTTAAAAATTCTGTTGAATTTGGAAAATTACACTTGTATCTATTAAATTTATAAAATTTTTCAAAAATATTACTTAGAAATATTTTTAAATCATTGTAATCCAACAAAATATCTCAATTCTTGAAAATAAATTTTTTTAAATTTGCTAAAATGTTATAAAATATTAAGAAATTACATGAAATCTGATGTTTCCTGGATTTCTGGAAAATTTCTTAAAATACCTTGTTGAAGGCCTTTTAAACCCCTCAAAATAATTAAAATCCCATGTTTTCGTTCAAAAAATCTTCATATATTTCAAGCCCTTTAGAATCCTTTTTAAATTATCAAAATCAATTTAAAATTTCTTAGAATAATTTAAAATACACTAAAATCTTTGAAACCCTTTGAAATTTGACATAATTATTAAAAAAATTAAAAATACTTTGGAATCTTTTACTGTTTCCTAAAACATTTTAAATCCTTTGAAATCCTTTGAAACTTTTTAAAGATTTTTACAAAAACTTTAGAATTATCAAACACACCTTAATATCTTTGAAATCCTTTAGAATCACTTCAAGTTATTGAAATTTTTTAAAAATACCCGAATATTTTTTAAATCCTTAAAAATCTTTTTAAATCCCGTAAAATTTTTTAGAAGTCTTAAAAATTCCTTTAAATTTTAAAAAATACCATACAATCTTTAAAATTCTTTGGAATAACTTCAAGTTGCTTCAATTCATTAAAAATAACTTAATATTTTTAAGATTCTTAAAAATTTTTTAAAATACCTTACATTTTTTTTACCTTTTAAAACTTTTTTGGATTTTTTGAAAATACCCTAAAATATTTTAAATGCATTGAAATACTTCAAAACATATTGAAGCTTTTAGAAACTTTTCGGTATTTTTTAAAATTTCCCTAAAATCTTAAAAATTTTTAGGTATGCCCTGTAAGATTCTACCATGATAATAAAATCAATGGAAAATTCTACGAAATATTTTCAAATACCAAAAAAATATTCCAGAATTTTTAATACCTTCTGAAATCCTTTAATATTTTTTAAAGCTCTTGAAAATTGCTTTGAATTTTCAAAAATATCTAAAAATATTTCAAATCCTTTACTCGCTTGAAATTTCCTAATGCTCTTGAAAATTCTTTAGAATTAAGAAAAAATTTTAATCCTTCTTAATTATCAA
>JAUELO010000023.1:2065363-2078394 GCA_032357855.1 Amphibolips quercusostensackenii
CCTTCTTAATTATCAAAATCAATTAAAAATAACTGAAATTTTCTGATAGTACCCTAAAATATTTTAAATCATTTAAAATTCCTTCAAACTTTTTGAAGATCCTAAAATTTCCTAGGAATTTCTGAAAACACCCTTAAATATTTCAAATTTTTTAAAATCCTTCAAAACTCTTGAAAGCCCTTAAAAATTAATTTTAAAAAACTTACTATCCTTAAAATCTTTTGGAATCATTTTAAATTATTGTAATCTTTAAAAAAAACATTAGGGTAATTCAAATCATTTAAAATTTCACAAAGTTTCTTAAAGCTTTTAGAAATTACTTGGAAGTTTTTTTAAGCTCTTAAAAATCCCTTGGAAGTTTTTAAGCTCTTGAAAATTCCTTGAGATATTCTCAAATAACCTGTAATCCCTTAGAATTATTGAAATTAATTGAAAATTAATTTAGATTTTTAAAAATACCCTCGAAAATTTTATATCATTTGAAATCGTTTAAAATTTCTTAAAACTTTTTTTTAATTCCTTTAAATTTTTAAAAACACACTTAAATATTTCAAATTCTTGAAAATCCCTCAAAACTATCAAGAGCTTTGAAAATTTTTTTCTTTATTGGAAAAATATAAAAATCTTTTAAATCTGTTTGGAATACTTTAAATTGTTGAAATCTTTGAAAAATACCCTGAGATATTTCAAAAGTTTGGAAATTACATCAAATTTTTAAAAGGTTTTCAAACTTCCTTGTAATTTTTAAATGCCCTAGATTCCCTTCAAATTAATAAAATAAACTGAAAATTACCTCAAATTTTCAAAAATACCCATAAATATTTCGAATTATTTGAAAGACTCTTGAATTCCTTGAATTTTTTTTCAGCTCTTAAAAATTTCTTTGAGTATTCAAAAATACCATAAAATCTCTCCAAATTATTAAAATCAATTGAAAATTCTTCAAAGTTTTTAAAAAATACCCTTAGATATTTTAAATTCTTTATAATCTGTGGAAATTACTTCAAATTATTGAAATCTATTAATAATACCGTAAAATGTTAAAAATCATTTAAAATCCCATCCAATTTTTCAAATATTTTCAAAATTGCCTAAAATTTTTTAAAGCTCTTGAAAATTTCTTAAAATTTCAAAAAGCTCTTAAAAATTCCTTGGATTCTTTCAAAAAACTCTTTAACCCCTTCGAATTATTGAAATCAACTAAAAATTACTTGAAATTTTCGAAAATACCCTCAAATATTTTAAATCATTTGAATTTCTTTTAAACTTTTTAAATCTCTTAAAAATTTCTTGAAATTTTAAGAAACACCCAAAATATTACAAATCCTCTGAAATCCCTCGAAACCCTTGACAGCTCTTAAAAATTCTTAAACTTCTGAAAAAATTTAAATCTTTAAAAATTCTTTGGACTGACTTTAAATTATTTTACACTACTTAAAATAATGTAAGATATTTCAAATCTTTTCAAAGTCTATACATTTTTTAAAGCTTTTGAAAATTCCTTAGAATTTGTTAAAGCTCATAAGAATTTCTTCGTTTTTTATCTAATCTACAATCCCTTCAAATTACTGAAATTGATTCAAAATTACTTGGAATTTTTAAAAATACCCTCAAATATTTTGAATCATTTAAAGTCTTTCAAAATCACTTGACATTTTTTTCAGGTTTTGAAAATTTCTTGTATTTTTTAAAAATACAATAAAATTCATTCAGGTAATTAAAATCAATTGAAAAGCACTTTTGATTTTTTTAAATAACCTAAAATATTTAAAATCTTATGATACTTCTTAAAACTCTTAAAAATTCCTTGTAATTTTCGAAAATACCCTAAAATATTTAAAAACCTTTAAAATCCATCGAAACAGTTGAAAGCTCGTATTTTTTTTTTTAAATAATAATAAAACATTGTGATCTTTAAAATTTTTCAAAATCACTTCAAATTATTGAAATCTATAAAAAGTACCCAAAAAATTTTAAATACTTAAAAATCTCTTTAAATTTGCTTAAGCTTTAAAAAATTACATGGGATTTTTAAATATACTCTCCCCTCATATGATTGAAATTAATTAAAAATCACTTGTAATTTTAAAAATAACCTAAAATTTCTTGAAATTATTAAAATCAATTAAAATTACTTCGAATTATTAAAAACATCCTAAAATATGTTTAATCTTATGAAATCCTTAGAAAATCTTGAACATTCTTTAATTTCTAAAAAAAACTTGTGAACTGTAAAAGCTTTTTGGAATCACTTTAAATTATTGAACTTAATTATAATTATCCAAAGATTTTGAGATCTCTTAGAATCCCTTGACATTCTTCAAAGCTCTTAAAAGTCTCTTGCAATTTTTTAAAATACCCTTAAATCCCTTTAAATTATTGAAATCAATTAAAAATGACTTAGAATTTTTTAAAATACTTTAAGATATTTAAAATCTTTTAAAATCCCCTGAAATTCTTTAAGGCTCTTGAAAATTCCTTGAAATTTTTTGAAATGCCCTAAAATCCCTTTGAGTTATTGAAATCAATTAAAAATTAGTTAAAATTTTTTTTTTATACCCTAAAATATTTGCAATCATTTGAAATCCTTTGAAATCCCTTGAAATTTTTTTAAGCTCTTGAAAATTCCTTCGTACTTTTAAAAATACCACAAAATACTTCAAATCATTTAAATCAATTAAAATATACTTAAAAATTTTTCAAATACGCTAAAATATTGTAAATCATTTGAAATCCCTTAAAACTTTTTAAATTTCTTACAAATTCCTTGGAATTTTAAAAGAAAAACTAAAAATTTTTTAAATCTCTTAAAATACATCGAAGCTCCTGAAAGTTTTTCAAAATTTTTTAATTACCAAAAAGAAGCCTTAAAATTTTTAAAATCTCTCGTTATTACTTTAAATTATTGATATATATTAAAAACACCCTAAGATATTTTTAATCCTTTAGAATTTCTTAAACGTTTTAAAGCTCTTGAAATCCCTTACAATTTTTTAAAGATCCTAAAAGTTTCTTGAAATTTCGAAAAATACCCGTAAATCCCTTCAATTTTTTTAAATTATTTGAAAATTACGCGAAAATTTTTAAAATACCTTAAAATATTTCAAATCATCTGAAATCCTTTGAAATGCCTTGAGATTTTTTTAGGCTTTTTAAAATTTTTGCGAATTTTTTTAAATCTCTAGGATCCCTTCAAATTATTATTATCACATTAAATTACTTGGATTTTTCAAAATACCCTCAAATATTTCAAATTATTTGAAATCCCTTAAAACTTTTTGAAAATCCTAAAAATTGCTTGGAGTTTTTGAAAATACCCTAAAATATTTGAAGTCATTTGGAATCCATTGATACTTTTTAAACCTCTTGAAAATTTCTTGAAATTTTCAATAATACACTAAAATCTCTTCAGATTATTACAATCAATTGAAAATTATTGGGGACTTTTAAAAATACCCTAAAATATTTTTAATCATTTGAAATTCCTTGAAATCTCTTACAATTTCTTCAAGCTTTTGAAAATGTCTCTGAATTTCCTGAAATTCATTTCAATTCTTTGAAGTTATTAAACTCAATTGAATATTACTTGAAAAAAAAACCTGAAATATTTGAAAGCATTCATAATATTTTGAAACAACTTGAAATTTTTATTCAGCTATTGAAAATTCCTCGGAAATTTTTATAATACCTCAAAACCGCGTTACATTATTAAAGTTAATCAGAAATTACTTTGATAAAAAAAATTACCCTAACAATATTTAAAATCATTTAAGATCCTTCAAGACTTTTCCAAGCTCTTAAAAATTCCTTGAAATTACTAAGAAAAAACCCTTAAAAACTTTAAAATTTTTAAAAATCACTTTAAATAAGTTAAATATTTTCAAAATACCTTGAGATACTTCAAAAATTTTTTAATTCCCTTTAGTTTTTTTAACTCTTAAAAATTCCTTGGAATTTTAAATGTATCTTTTCTTCAAATTATTAAAATTAATTGAAATTAATTGCAATTTTTAAAAATACCTTAAAATTCCTTAAAATTATTAAAATCAATCAAAAATTACTTCGAATTTTGAAAAGTACCCTGAAATATTTTAAATCCTATAAAATCCTATGAACATCTTAAAAGTTCTTTAATTGTTAAAAAAAAATCTTAAAATCTTTAAAATTGATAGTAGAAGATTCATTATAATAAAATTATAAGATTTTTTCAGGCTTTAATCGTGTACAAAAATATGAATCTTGCATACGATTAAAACCCGAAACAATCTTTTTATCTTTTTTCAAATTCTTTGGAATCAATAAAAATGATTAAAATCTATTAAAAATATTTCCAGATTTTTTAATCTATTAAAATCCCTTAAAATTTATTAAGGCTCTTGAAAGTCCCTTGGAATTTTTTTAAATACTCCAAAATGCCTTTAAATTATTGAAATCAACTACATGACATTTTTTAAAATATCTTTAAATATTTTAAATAATTCAAAATCCTTTGAAATCCTTTGAAACTTTGTTAAGATTTTGAAAATTTTTTGGAATTTTGAAAAATACCCTACAATCCCTGCAAATGTTTCGAACAAATTGAATATTACTTAGGATTTTGAAAAAAAACCTAAAATATTTTTAATTATTTAAAATTCCTTAAAACTTTTTAGAACTCTCAGAAATTCCTTGAAATTTTTAAAAACACCCTAAAATATTTCAAATTCTTTAAAATTCGTCGAAACTCTCAAAGATCGTGAAAATTCTTTATTCACCACAAAAAACGTTAAGACTTGCAAAATTATTTCGAATCACTTTAAATTACTAAAATCTATTAAAATGCCCGGAATATTTCAAAGCTTTCAAAATCCTTTGAGTTTTTTAAAAGTTCTTAAAAGTTTCTTAGAATTTTTTAAATCTTGTGAAATCCGTTGAAATTATTAAAATCAATTGAAAATTACTCAAGATTTGCTTAAAATACCCTTAAATATTAATTATAAATCTTTCGGAATTCCTTAAAATTTTCTTAGGATCCTAAAAATTCCTTGCAATTTTTATGAATAATACAAAATACTTTAAAATCATTAAAATCCCATTACGCTACTAAAATTAACTTTTGATAATCTCTTTGAATTTTTGAAAATACCATAAAATATTCTCTATCGTTTAAAATACCTGAAAATTTTTTTTAAATATTAAAAATTTATTGGGATTTTGTTAAGTTCCCTTCAATCCTTTTATATGATTAAAATCAATTAAGAATTACTTAAAAATTAAAGAAATTACCCTTACATACTTCAAATCATTTGAAATCCTTTACAATTACTTTAAAATTTTTTTTAGCTCTGGAAAGTTTCTTAGAATTATTAAAAAATACCCTGAAGTCCTTTGGAATTATTGAAATCAGTTGAAAATTTCTTTAAAATTTTTAATACATCCTCAAATATTTCAAATTGTTTGAAATCCTCTAAAATCCTATAAAACTTTTTTTAACTTTTGAATATTCCTTCGAATTCCTAAAAATAACTTAAAATACCTTAACATTATAAAAATGGATTAGAAATAACTTGGAATTTGTGAAGATACCCGTAAATATTTTAAGTTATTTAAAATCCTTTAAAACTTTTGAAAGCTTCTAAAAATTTCTTGAAATTTCTAAAAATACACAAAAATATTGAAAATCCATTGACATCACTCGAACCTCTTGAATGCTTTTGAAAATTCTTTAATTTCTAAAAAAAACCTTAAAACCTTTAAAATATTAAAAATCACTTTAAATTATTGAAATCTACAGAAAATACTCCAAAATATTGAAAATGTTTAAAAATATTTTTAAATTTCCCGGAATTTTTCACAACTTTGAAAAATTCTTTTGTATTTTCAAAAATACCATCAAATATTTTAAATCTTTCAAAATATTTGCAATTTATTTAAATCTATTAAAACTTCCTTGGTACCATTTCAAATACCTACAATATTCCAAATCCTTTGAAAACTTTTAAAATCCCTTGAAACCTTATTAAGGCACTCGAAAATTTCTTGGAATTTGAAAAAGTACCCTAAAATCTTCAACACATATCGAAATGCTTTTAAATTATATAAATCTATTTGGATTCCTTAAGAATTATTTAAAATTTCTTAACATATTTCAAATTTCGCGCTCTAATGCCTTGTCATGGCGCGAAATTTAAGCTATAAGACTATTCTGTTTTACTCCGGTAAAAGTTAAAAGCTTGAATCTTTAGTTTTTGCAACTCACTAAGGCAGGTATCATCATCTCAAAATTTGTCAAAACAAAGACAACTGTTTAATAAGATTCATATCAAATCTTTAAAAAATTCTGAAACGTTTAAAAGCTCTTTTAAATACCCTAAAATATTTTTAATTTCGCGCTAAAATGGCTCATTATGGCGCGAAATTCAAATTGCGAGACAACACTTTTTTATTTTAATCTATTTTTTCAGCTTAAACACTTGAAACTTTGGTTTTTCAACTTACCAAAGCAGGAACCGTCATTTGAAAGTTCGTAACCAGGAAGACAACTGTTTGGTAAGTTTTCCGAGACGCGTTGATCTTTTAGTTCTAAGGGCTCAGCACATCGGTAAGATCCAGGAGTGTTGATGCATCCATAATGACAAACTTCCGTCTGAAGATCTGGTACTGCGCATTCGTTCACATCTGCGACAAACATTAACTTTCCAGCGACATCTATTCACCTTTCTAGAAACTTTTAGTAACTCCTCTGCTTCATAAGTTTCACAATACGCCCAGAAATTTTAGCCGCAGTTATTACAATATTGCGTAATTTATTGAAGGAGAAACCAGTACAAGGTGGACAAAAAACTTTTGAAGTCATAATATTAATCTAAATTAATTCGGTACATGTACTTTGATGTCTTGACTTTTAGAGAAACTTCAATTTTTTCCGCTTTTAGATAGTTTTAAAAGGCAAGCCTTAAGGCTCTTTAGAAATATGGGTAAATGGTTCTGAATTATAAGGTCGCACGGTTGAATATTTTTGCCTAATGTTTTGCACACATCATCTGCATAATCATATTTCGAAGCACACATAGCCAGTTTTTCGATAAAATGTTTATATTGCGTTTAATAAAAAAAACGTAAGAACAATAAAAGTGACGCTCACTGTAAGCTGTCTCTGTTAATATATAAAAATTTTTTATCTAATTAAAATTAAATTAATCCATGATTTCCTTATGTCAGTTTTTCTAACCTGTCATTCAATTCGGATAATTCAACCCGCTCCGAAGAATCTGCCTCCTGGCATGTGACAAGGGTCCAAAGGCACGCGGAGAAAATGCAGAGACAGCTATCGCTGTGCGTCATCGTTATTATTACGTTTTTTATTATTAAACAAAATATAAGCATTTTATGAAAAAATCAGCTCTGTGTGCTTCAAGATATGATTATGTGGATAACGTATGCAAAAAATTAGACAAAAGTATTCAACCGTGAGGCCTCAAAATTGAAAACCGATTACCCATTTTGATAAAGGACCTTAAACTTTAAAACACAGTATAATAGGTGGCGGCACTGCTGACTTAATCCTAAAATCATTAGTAGATAGATCGGCTTCTTAAAAGGGAACATTAAAGACACTGCATTCTTTTTACATTCTAATTTTTAAAAATAAAGCTGATGCAACCAAAGTGGTTTGGTAGCCTTTAGAGAAGGTGCGGTGACATATAAAACGTAAAATTAGTTCCAGAGATTTCACAGTGTTGATTTTTAAATTAAAATGCAAAAAGAATGCAGTATCTCAAATGCTTCTTTTCGGACGCGATTGTATTCTCTAATGATTTTTGAGGTTAAGTCCGCAGGGCCGCGACTCATTAAATTGTATTTTGAAGTTTAAGGTTCGTTTTTCAAAACTACCTCAAAACAACAAAATAATTTTTTTTTTCACAAATTTGTTGAATTTTCAACAATAAAGATAAACTTAAAACTGAATGAATACATTTTTAAATATAAAAAATAATTTGATACCGAAAAAAACGAATTTTTAACAAATTACATGAATTCTCAAAAAAAAGGTTGAATTTTCAGGTGATAAATAAAATGTTAACAAAAAAAAAGCAAATTAAAAAAATAGTTGAATTTCCAACTGAAAAAATAAAGTTTCAACTAAAATTATAAATCTTTAAATAAAAAAATTAAATTTCAAAATTAGAAAATAAATTTTTAACCACAAAACAACGATTTTTCAACAAAATAATTAAATTTGTCAACAAAGAAATGATTTTGAAAAAAATAGATATCTTAACAAATTGGTTACATTTTGCCACAAAATAGTTTATGTGTAAACCAAGAAGATAAATTTTCTAACTAGAGAATTCATTTTCTACCAAGAATGACTAATTTTTAAACAAAATACATGACTTAGTAAATAAAAAAGACAAATTCTTATCAAAAATGAGTTTTACCAAAATATTAAAATTTTCAACTGCAAAAGATACATTTAAAACGAAAGAATAAAATAGTTAAATATTCAATTTAAAAAATTAATTTTTTGCAAAAAAAAATTCATTTGCAACTAGAATAATGACTTTTAAACAAAATTATAAAATTTGCTACAAAAAAATGAATTTTTCACCAAATAGTTGAATTTTCAACTAAAATACATTAATTTTGAATAAAAAATATTTACTACAAAAAATAAATTCACAATAGAAAATGGACCAGGTAAATTTTCTCTAAAAAAATATACATAAGAAAAATAATAATTTGTGATTCAAAAAATATAATTTAAAATAAAAAACACCTATTTTATTCCAAACAGATGAATTTTCAGCAAAATACATGAATTCATTATCAAATTGTTAAATTTTAAACCATAAATGATAAATTTACAATCGAAAATGTAACAGATAAATTTTATGTCAAGAAAAGTAATGTTTAACCAGAAAATAAAAACAAATTTTAAAAAGGAAGTTACATTTTTTACCAAATTATTCCCATTTTTCACAAAAAAAAAGATAAATTTTTAAGCAAGAAGTTTCATTTTTTACGATCAACGATGAACACTCAACAAAAAACATGACTTTTTAAATGAGAAAGAAAATTTGTACCAGAAATGAATAGTTAAATTTTCAATTAAAAATAATTATTTTTTGCAAATAAAAACAAATCTTCATGAGAAAGTTAAATTTTTAAACAAATTATTTTTTACTCAAATAAAAAATTTTTGAACTTGAAAACAGGATTTTTAACAAAGTATTTACAATTTCAAGTAAATATTTGAATTACCAGTTAAAAAGATACATTTTCAGCCAAAAATAGAACAATTAAATTTCCTATAAACAAATAATTAAAAAAAAATTAATTTTAAAAAAAGAGTTACATTTTTCACCGAAGTATTCCCATTTTTTACAAAAAAAAGATAAATTTTCAAGCAAGAAGATTCATTTTTTACGACGAAATATGAATACTCAACAAAAAACATGACTTTTCAAATAAGAAAGAAAAAATTGTACTAAAAATGAATAAGTTAAATTTTCAATTAAAAATAATTATTTTTTACCAATAAAAACAAATCTTCATAAGAAAGTTAAATTTTTAAACAAATTATTTTCACTCAAATGAAAAATTTTTGAACTTGAAGACAGGATTTTTAACAAAGTGTTTACAATTTCAAGTAAATATTTGAATTCACAGTTAAAAAGATACATTTTCAGCAAAAAATAGAACAATTAAATTTCCTATAAACAAATAATTAAAAAAAAAATGAATTTTAAAAAAAGAGTTACATTTTTCACCAAAGTATTCCCATTTTTTACAAAAAAAAGATAAATTTCCAAGCAAGAAGATTCATTTTTTACGATGAAAGATGAATACTCAACAAAAAACATGACTTTTCAAATAAGAAAGAAAAAATTGTACTAAAAATGAATCAGTTAAATTTTCAATTAAAAAAAATTATTTTTTACGAATAAAAACAAATCATCATAAGAAAGTTAAATTTTTAAACAAATTATTTTTCACTCAAATAAAAAATTTTTGAACTTGAAGACAGGATTTTTAACAAACTATTTACAAGTTCAAATAAATATTTGAATTAACAGCTGGGAAAGATACATTTTCAGCCAAAAATAGAACAATTAAATTTCCTGTAAACAAATAATTTAAAAAAAAATGAGTTTGAAAAAAATTGTTAAATTTTTCACAAAAATAGTCTAGAACTGTCTCAGGACTTACCTGGCTCAGAAATATGTATTCTGTTTTAAAAATGCTCAGAACCAAATAAATTTTCTGTCTCATACTTCCTCTGGTTTACAACTGACTCAGAATTTTTTTTTTTTTTTAAACTCTTCTAGCTCAAAAATCGTCTGGCTCAGAATTGACTCAGAAATCTTCTGGCTTAGTTATACTCTTTCTCAGAAATTTTCCAGAGTTGACTTAGAAATTTCTAAATAAGAAATCCACTGGTCCAGAACTCTTTTAGCTTAAAAATTTTCTGGCTCACATATAGCCTAAAACAGACTGAGATCTTTTCTGGATAAAAAATTCTCTGTCTCAAAACTTTTATGCAGCACTCTTTTGTCTGAGAAATACTTTGTCTCAGAAATGACCTTGAACTGACTCAGAACTCTTTTGGCTCAGAAATGGCTTAGAACACATTTATAACTTTTTTGGCTGAGAAATACTCTGCCTCAGAACTAAGTCGGAACTCTTTCGGCTCGGAAGTCATCTGGTTCAGAACTCTTATCGTTCAGAACTCTTATCGTTCAGAACGGACTTAGAAATCCTCTGACTCATAAATCGCTAAAAACTGACTCAGAATTTTTTTGATTCAGAAATCCTTCGATTCAAAAATCCTCTGATTCAAAACTTCAATGGCTCATACATAGCTCAGAACTGACTTGGAATTTTTCTTGATCAAAAATCTCCTGGCTTAGAGCTCTCATAACACAAAACTGACTCCGAACACTTCGATCTCAAATATAACTCAGAACTTGTTTAGAACTCTTCTGCATGAGAAATACTCAGCCTTAGAACTGAGTAAGAACTCTTTTAAATCAGATATTTTCTGGTTCTGAACCCTTTCTGGCTTAGGACTAACTTAAAAATCCTCTAAATCATAAATGGCCTAAAAATGATTCAAGATACTTTTGATTTGAAAATCCTATAAGGCAGAACTTCTTTTGCTCACATTGAGCTCAAAACTGACTCAGAACTATTTTTGATCGGAAATTTTCTAAGTTAAAACTCTTAGGGCTCAGAACAAATTTCGAACTTTTCTGGCATAACAATCATCTGAATCAAAACCTATATAGCTCAGAAATGGCTCAGAACTGATTTAGAACTCTTCTGATTGAGAAACACTCTGTCTCAGGACTGACTCTGAACTGACTCAAAATTCTTTTTGCTCAGAACTGACTCAGGGATCCTTTGACTCACAAATGCCTCAGAACTTAATCAGAATTTTTCTAATTCAGAAATCTTCTAGTTAAGAACTTCTATGGCTCAAAACTGAATCAGACTTTTCCTGGCTTAGGAATAGCTCATTACTAATTTAAAGCTCTTCTGGATAAAACATCCTTTGGTTTGGAACTATTATGGTTCATAATAGACTCAGAATTCTTCTGATTTAGAAATAGCTCAGAACTGGTTTAGAACTCTTTTGAATGAAAAATCCTCTAGTTTAGAACTATTACGGCTCATATATAACTCAGAAATTCTCTAACTCAGAAAAAGCTTAGAACTGATTTAGAAATCTGCTAGATGAGAAATGGCTCACAACTTTTATTCAGTACTCTTCCGGCTAAAAAATACTTTGTATCAAAACTGACTTTCAACTGAAATAGAACTCTTCTAGCTCCAAAATGGTTCAGAACTGGTTTAGAACTCTTCTAGTTAAAAAATTCTTTGCCTCAGAACTGAGTCGGAACTCTTTTGGCTCAGAAATTATCTGGTTCAAAACTCTTATGGCTCTAAACTGACTCAGAAATCCTCTAAATCATAAATAGCTAAGAACCCGCACAACATTTTTCTGACTTAGCAATCCTCTGGTTTAGAAATGTCAATAGCTCACATATAGCTCAGAACTGACTAAGAATTTTTCTTAAAGTAAATTTCTCTGGTTTGGAACTTTTATGTCTTATAACTGACTCAGCACTCTTCTGGCTTAGAAATCTTTCTGATCCGAATTTACAAAGCTGAGAATTGAATCAGAATAGGTAGATCTCTTTTAGACAAAAAATTCTACGTCTCAGAACTAACTCAGAACCGACTCAGAATCGAATCAGAACTTACTCAGAACTCTTAAGTCTCAGAAATAGCGCAGAACTCGCTTAGAACTTTTCTGGCTGAGATATGCTTTGCCTCAGAACTTAATGAGAACTCTTTTAGCTGAGAAATTCTTTGGTTTATAAATATTACGGCTCAGGGCTGACTCAGAACTCTTCTAGCCTAAAAATCCCTTTACTCTGAAGTTATTCAGAACTGTCTCAGAAATTTCTTG
Organism: Amphibolips quercusostensackenii; assembly: GCA_032357855.1. Classification (NCBI taxonomy): domain Eukaryota; kingdom Metazoa; phylum Arthropoda; class Insecta; order Hymenoptera; family Cynipidae; genus Amphibolips; species Amphibolips quercusostensackenii. Next base: position 2,077,821 of record JAUELO010000023.1, read on the forward strand.
ATAAAAAATTCACTAGTCCATAACTGCTATGCCTCAGAAATCCTTTGGTTCATAATTCTCCTGGCTCAGAACTGACACAGAAATCCTTTGACTCTTAAATAGCTTAAAACTATATCAGAATTCTTCTTATTCAAAGAACTGCTGGTTAGAACTTCTGAGGCTCACACATAGATTATAACAGACTCAGAACTTGTCTGGATTAGAAATCCTCTAGTTTAGAACCCCTATGACGCAGAACTGACTCAGAATTCTTCTGGCTTAGCAATCATCTGATTTAGGACTTATATAGCTCAGAATTAATTCATAACTGGTTAAAAATGTTGCTAGCTTTTCCTGATTCATAAATCCTTTGTTTCAGAACATCTATGGCTCACACGTAGCTCAGGACAGACTTAGAATTTTTTTGGATCAGAAGTCCTCTGGCTTATAACTCTTATTGCTCAGAACTAACTCAGAACTCTCCTGGCTCAGCGATCGCCTGACTCAGAACTTTTATGGCTCAGAAATAGTCAGAACTCGTTAAGAACTCTTCTGTAGAAGATATATTCTGCCTCAGAACTGAGTCAGAATTACT
>JAUELO010000023.1:2084339-2094805 GCA_032357855.1 Amphibolips quercusostensackenii
ATTTTTTTAAGTAAAGAAATTAAATAAAATTTTAGTAAATTACCATTAGTCGGAGCTAATCGGGACACGCTGGGGAAACCGGGTTACTCGTAATTTCATATTTTATAATTTGATTTTTTTTTCTGAATGAAAATCCGTAATATTTTATACTGTTTTCTGTAAAATCAGTCTTAAATTTTCTTCTAGAGAATGTAAAGTACATAATTTTCTACATTCATTATATTTCGTTGAAAATTCAACTCTTTTGATTAAAGTTTGTCTTTTTGACCTAAAAATGCTAAAATTTGATTATTTTTTTTTCTTTTTTGGTTTAAAAGTTTATCCTTCTTTGGAAAAAATTTATGTTTTTGTCTAAAATATTAAATAATTTGGTACACACTTAACTATTTCGTTAACAGTTAAACTGCTTGATAGAATATTAATTTTTTCAGCTGAAAATTTATTTATTTGGTTGAAAATTCATGTATTTTGTTCAAAATTATACTTTTCATGGAAAAAACTTAATTTTCTGCCTTAGAAATTAAACTATTTGATCAAAAATTAATGTATTTTATTGAAAATTCATCTTGTTTAGTTTAAATATCAACAATTAAATTTTTAATAAAAATTTATTTTTTAAAGTTGAATATTTCACTCATTCGGTAAAAATTGAACTACTTTCTTCAATTTTCATTTTTTTTTAGTTAATGATTTATAAAATAAGTTGAAAACTGTAGTTGAAAAATGAACAATGAAATACATATAATTATTATATTATCATAATTATAATATCAGATATATATATATATATTATATATATTATATAATTATATTATAATATAAATATTTTTTTTTGTTAAAAATTAATTTTTTAAACTGAAAATGAAACCATTTGCTTAAAGAATAACTTTTTTGTTCAAAAATTAAATTTTTGGTAGAAAATTCGACTTTTTGGATTAAAAGTTTAACAATTTGAAAGAAAATTTAACTTTTTTAGTAAATAGCCAATGGCCCGTGTTGAAAATTGAACTTTGATTCAAAATTTATGTATTTTGTTAATAATTCGTCTTTATAGGTTGAAATTTGAACTATAAAATTTTTTTTAAATTGCTTTTTTTTTGTTTAAATATCAATTATTAATTTTTCTTTTAATTTATCTTTTTAGGCTGGAAATTCCACTTATTCGTTAAGAACTAACTGCGATCTTGAAAATTAATTTTTTTACATAAACCTCTTTATTGAAAATTCAAAATTTTTTTAGAAGTTTCGTCTTTTTAGCTTAGAAATCCACTAATTTCATAGAAAATTTAACTTTTTTGGTGATAAATTAATCTTCAGGTTTTTTTTTGTTAAGAATCAATTTTTTAAACTGAAAATTCACTTATGCATTCAAAAATTTATGTATGTTGTTGAAAATTACATTTTTTATGGTAGAGAATTAACCACCTGGGTTAAAAATTTAACAATTTAGTGTAAAATTTATATATTTTGTTGAAAGTTAATTTTTTTCGTTGAAATATCAATTATTTATATTTTTTTTTTATTTATCTTTTTAGGCTAGAAATTCCACTCACAAGTCGATAATATAACTAGTTTTTACAAAATAAATTTTATTTCTTAGTTAAGGATTTATTTAATTTTTTTGGTTTAAAATTGATTTTTAAAATAAAGAAATAATTATTTGTCTGAAAATGTACTTTTTTGAAAGATTTAAATGCTTTGTAGAAAATTCGTCTTTTTATCTTCAAATTCAATGATTTAATAAATTATTTAATTTTTTAGGCAAAAAGTTAATTCTCTGGTTTAAAAATTTTACTATTTTGTTGAAAACTCATGCATTTTGTTAAAAAATTCGTCTCTTTCGATAGAAATTCAAATAATTATGTTTTTTGTTAAAAATGTATAATTTTAGGTTGCAGGTTTTACGCACAGATTAAAAATCGAACTATTTTTTAAAAGGATACTTTTAAGTTAAAGATTTTCAATTTTACTTACATTTTTTCCGGAACTAATATTTCAAATACTATTTCAACTATTTGGGTGATCACTTTAGTAAAAAAATTTTTTTTTGGTTAAAAATTTAATTTTCTTTTTTGTTGAAATACCAACAACTGAATTGTAGTTGCAAATTTATCCATATGGTTCAAAATTGTACTGTTGCGTAACAATTTTGTTTCTTTAGTATGAACAATTTAACGATTTAATAGAAAATTTAACTTTTTTCAGAACATTATTCTGCTGAGTTAAAAATTTAACTATATGGGTAAAAATTTATGTATTTTTAAAAATTCTTGTTTTTCAGCAAGAATATCAACTGTTACATTTTTTCTTAAAAATCTATATTTTTAGTGTCAAGAAACCACTTATTGGTTGAAAGTTTAACTATTTTGTTAAAAAATAATTGTTATCAGTTTAAGATTTATAATTTTAGTTACAAATTCATTTCTTTAGTTAATAATTAATAGTTTTTAACCCCTAAACAAATAATTTTCAAATGGAGAAGTGCAACTTTTCAACAAGCAGTTTAACTTTCAATTAAAAAGGCTTATTCTTCACAAAAAATATAATAGTTAACATTAAAAAAAGAGATTTTAATTTTAAAAGAAAAAATTGAAATTTTCAAAAAAGAATGTAATTTTATATCATACAGATAAACTTACAACCAAATAGTTGAAATTTGAAGAAAATTAGGCGAATTTTTATCAGAATAGATAAATTTTTAACTGAATAGTTGAATTTTAATTTGATCTTATAGCAACAAAAAAACCCCTATTAAGAAGGTTTTAATAATATTAGAAAACAGGTCCGAGCCCGCGGACAGTACAGACAGTCAGCACTGAGCGCCGTAAGCGAGCCCCACTCCGCCTGGAACGTCAAACCACGTGAGCCAGCGTCACCAATCACAGCCGTCGTCTGACCCCACTACGGTTACCACCAACCCCACCGGACAACCGAGAGTGGGGACAGGGCGTTATAAGGCCGTGCGGGGCCTGGAAACAGCACTTATCCGGCAGCTCAGCTGGCTTTGTATCCTCCATCCGTTCAGAGCGAAAGGAATCTATCATCTTCGTCTAGTGAGTCCCTAATCAACCTTTTTTTTAGAGATCAGGTATCCGCGAGCTTTGTCTAAAGCGTCCTGACTATTCTTCTTTACAATAAAATGCGGGCAGCTTACGCAGTTTGTCTGCATCAAGTCAAACGAAATTAACGATTGTCCCCTAATTCACCCACCACTATGTAAAGCGTAATAAATTGCAATAAACTTCTAATAATGAGTATTGTTGTCCCTTTGGACCAACTCTTATCCGGTCATATAAACATCAGAGTGCATTCGCTCACCTAGGGTAAATTCAATTATTAATTATATACCGTAAATCAATTCTAAATTCTTTGTTCTTTTTTAAAGTGGGGGCTAGAAGCGAAAGACCACGCGGACGTCAATTTATGGTATTTGTACACATCGAAGTTGTATCTATTATGATGTTGATACCTTAATCGTGCCTTCTACATAATAAAATAAAATATGTCACCTATGATATTATTTATGATATTTTTCTATCCAGTATTAAAAAATAGCGGTTTTCAGCTATTTATCAAAAGAGACGCCTTAGCACCACCCTGTGAGGTAAAGACTGACTTATGATTGCAACAACTAGTTGATTATAGCTAAACTAATTATTTGAAGTGCATTAAATGCACCGAAAATGGTTATAATTTATATGTTTAATGCATTAATAACCAATTTTAATTCCTTCGTGTGCTTTATTGAGAGAAATTTAAAAACACGTCGCACTCAGCCCCGTCTTACGGTAATTAATTCTACCAAATTATGTTTGGCTATAAAAAATGATTATGAATAATTCAAGAAGCAGTGAGATAAAAATTAAAAAAAGATCCTGTCAGCATTTCTTGTAAGATTTTGAAAATCTTTTTATTACAACAATTTAAAAAATATCTTACCTCTGCATTTTTCTCCTTCTGGCTTAAAACCCTCTCTGCAAAAGCATTCCTCCTGGCCGTTGATTTCCTTACAAATTTGCTCACAGTGAGATTGAGCACACAATTCGTCAATTTTTGGTCTGACTTTGCATTTTGGCACTTTACCGACCCACCGTCGATTTTCGCAGAGCAATCTGTTTTCTTTATGAACCATATAAAATCCAGGGGCACATTCGTAGTCAGCTTCAAGGTATTCTTGCCCAGGAACTGAAGACCTTACGGAAAATGGATGAAAATAACAAACATTGAAATTTTGACTATTAAAAAAAAAGAATTCTTATTTTATTTATCTTATCAAATTTTTTAAAATTACTTAGGTTCCGTTTATGAACTACGTTACAAATTTTGGCCTATTTACACCCCCCTCCCCCTTCTGTAAAGCAATTTATCCTTTGGCTGAACTATAAACTTTGGTAATAAAGAAACAATTATTCAAAATCTCAAATAACAGACATCCAATACCAAAATACTTTTAAAACAGGAGAAATTTTAAGTCGAAATGTATTGCATTTTGAATAAAATAGTGGAATTTTTAACAAAAAAAGAAATTTTGAAATTCAATTAAGAGCAGTTAAATTTTAAAAATAATTATTAGTTCAAATTTTAATTTAAAAAACAAACGTTTTAGAATAAGGTTGAATTCTCGACCAAAAAATACTTTTTTTTAACCAAATGGTAAAATTAAAAAAAAATATTTTTGAATTTAACAAAAACAGTAGCATTTTTAATCAATTAGTTGATTGTTTGAGCTAGAAAGACGAACTTTTTAGAAGACCGTTGAATTTTTAATTTTGAAAATTAATTTTTAATACCAAGAAAAATAAATTTTCGACCAAGAAATATAAATATAACAAAATAGTGACATTTTCGACAAAATAATTAAACGTTAAACAAAATCAATAAATTTTTTAATAAATATTTGAATCTTCAGCTTCAAAAGGTTTAGTTCTAACTAAGAATATTAATTTTCTACCAAAAGACGAATTATCAGCAAAGTACATCAATTTACAACCAAATACTTGAATTTTCGACCAAAAAAGATAAGTTATAAACCAAAAATAAAATCATTAAATTTTCAGCTTAAGAATTAATTTTCAACATCAATTAAATAATTTTTAAACAAAAAACACAAACTCATAACAATACAGTTGAATCCTCTAATAGAAGGATACATTTCCAACGAAATAAATTAATTTTTCACCAACTAATTAAACCTTAAAACAGCTAATTTTTCAAACAGATTATTTTTTAACCAGTTAATTAAATTTTATTACAAAAAAGTTTAATTTTTAACCAAATAAATAAATTTCTAAACTAAAAAGACGAATGTTTTGAAAAACAGTTGAGTTTTCAACAAAAAATTTAATTTTCACCTAAGATGGTGACTTTTCCATTATAAAAAATTAACTTTTAAGCCAAATGACGCATTTCAAACTAAATACATGAATTTTCAACCAAATACTTAAATTTTAGATAAGAAATATTAGTTTTCAGGCAAATCTGTATTTGTTAAATTTTTAGTTTGAAAAATTTATTTTGAACAGAACAAAAAGAATTTTTCAGTCTGTTGAATTTAACCTAAAACGAAAAAACTTGTTATAAACTATTTGAATCCTATACTAAGAAAATTAATTTTTATCAAACCTGATTAACCTTCCAACCAAAAAAAAAAAACGAATTTTTACCAAAAAAGTTAAATTTGCAAGCAAAAATGTGAATCCTTAAAAAAAATGATTTTTCAATAAAGTAGTTCAACTTTCAACTAAGAAGTTAAATTTTGAACCAAAAATATCTGTTATTTACAAAATAGTAGAATTTTCAGCCTGAAAGAAGGATTTTTCAACGAAAAGGTTAAGTTTTTTCAGAACTGCTCATTTTTTTAATAAATAGTTTATTTTGCAACAAAATTGCTAACTCTTGTACCAAAATAGTTGAATTTTCAACCAAAAATATGAATTTTTAACAAAAAAGCTTATTTCAAACCAAATTGTTGAATTTTCAAGCCTAAAAAATTAATTTTTTTACGAAACTGTTAAATTCTATACCCAAACATATTAAGTTTCAACCAAAAAGTATGAATTTTCAACGAAACACATTGATTTTTAACTTAATAGTTAAATTTCCAAGTAGAAATGATCAAATTTCAACCAAAAATAGAATATTTACGTTTTCAGTTAGAAAAATTAAGTCTCATCCAAAAAAATCGCAAGCAGCTTAATTGAACAAAAAAAAATACAAATTGTTAAAAAATAGTTAGGTTAACAAATTATTTCAAATGTTTAACAAATAGTTAAATTTTCTGTCAAAAAAGTTGAATTTTCAACAAATGATATGTTTTCAGCTAAAAGGTGAATTTTCTACTAAATTGTTAATTTTTTTAGCCAAAAGGACGAATTTTCTACAAAATAATTAAATTTTAAAACCATAAATATTAATTTCTAACGAAAAAGTTTATTCACAGACAAATAGTTAAACTTTCATCTAAAATGATTTACAAAAACAGTTTAAATTTTAACCAAGCAGTCGCGTTTGTAAATAAAAGAGAATAATTTTCAGTCAAGAAGATATATTTTCTTCCAAAAGGTAAGAATTTCTGACAAAATATATGTTTTTTTAACCAAATAGTTTAATTTTGAACTAGAAAAAATCAATTTTTAGCCAAAAATGGAATAGTTATATTTTCAGTAGAAATAATTATTTTTTAACAAAAATAAAACGAACAATCAACAAAATAGTTAATTTTTTTACCAAAGAGATAAATCTTTGTCCAAAAAATGATTTTTCAACAAAAGTAATTTATTTTCTAACAACCAGTTAAGTCTTTAAATAAGTAGTTTAATTTTCTATCAAATAGTTAATTTTCTGCCGGCTAGTTAAATTTCAAAATGAATAGTTTAATTTTTAAACAAATAGCTATATATTTTTATTGAAAAAATTAATTGTTAATAAATAAACACAATTCTCAGAAAATAGTTGAATTAATCTATGGAACAGAATTAGTTGTCAACAAAAGATTTTAACATTCAATAAGATGGTTGAATCAACCAAGGAGACAATTTTTAAATTATAAAGATTAATTTTCTATTAAAAAAGATAAAATTTTATACTAAATAGCTAAATTTTTAAGTAAAAAAAAAAATTTCTAATTAAATTGAAATAGTCTAGTTTTCAGTTTAAAAAATTAATTAAAAAAAAAAGAAAACCTAATTTTCAATCATTTAAATTCAATTAAAGAAGAAGAAATTTTAACAAAATAGTTACATTTTTATTCAAAGAGTAGAATCCTAAAAAAAAAAATTGATTTCCATTAAAAAGTTAATTTTTAATCAGATTGGTAAACTTTTAATGAAAAAGGAAATTTTTAGAAAAATAAAAAGGATTTCCAACGATACAGATACATTTCAAGAGAAAGCATTTTTAACAAAATGATTAAATTTTTAATTTAAATAGTAGAATTTTTAACCAAACGAAATGAAGTCCAAAACAAAAATCTAACATTAAACGTTTCCAAACAAAAAATAAACTTTTAACCAAAATCATTACACCATTTTTCGGGGAAAAATTGTTCAAGCAAATAATAATTGTTTAAGCAACTCAAAATCAATTAGAAAATATTTGGATACTTGTCACTTATTGAATAAAAATATTTTATTTTGTAAAAGTTTGTAAAAATAACGGTTTTAGAATGAATTTGAAAAAAATGATTATTTTTAGATTTTTAGGGCATTTCCGGGCAAAGTGCAAGTATATGGAGAAGGTGTAAATAACACTTTTTTGTGTGCAAATTATTCTTTGAACATTCCTCAAGGAATGACTAAACTTTAATTTAGCAAAAGTTAGCAACAAGTACTTTTTTTCCATTTTTTTCAAAACCGGGAATTTCCTATTTGAAACTCTAGGGTGATTTCAAAAGCACGGGGCACATGCTAATATTAATTGATTTGGAAAAAAGGGGATTAATTTTTCCGGAAAACGTACGCGTCGCAGTTTAGGATGACGGAACGCACTAAGCAAAAAAAATTGGGTTTTTGGCCAAAAACTTAGCCATTTATGTTTGGAAACCATCGTTATCATTCGGAAAATCTATCGTGATAAGCCTATGAGTGATATTCAAATTAAAGAGTGGCTTCGACGATTTAAAAGTGGTCCTACTGAACGTAGAACCTGAAAGGTGCCATGTTTCTTCACCACGACAAGGCATCTTTACATTCATTGCAGCTTATTCAGCAATTTCTGGTGAATCACCAGAAATTGCACAAACAGCTTACACAACTTCGACAGTCCCTATACAATTCTGACCTGGTTCCCTGTGATTTCTGTTTGTTTCCTCAAATGAATTATTCTCTAAAAAGAAAACGATTACAAGATGTGGATGAAATTTTTGTGCAGATATTATGGTATGTAAGCTGCGCAAGTTCCTTTTTAAAAGAAAGGAATGCGAACAGGTTAGTGAATTAATGAACTTATTTTGGAGGAGACAGAACAAAATTAGCAAGTTTTGCGAGAGATTCTTGGTTTCACTGCACATTGCACCGTACACACGATTACACCCCTTGAAGATTCGCTCGAATTCGCGAGCGAAAGTTTGAAGTTTGAAAACTTAAAACTTAAAACTCGAGTCTCTGGACTTGGACTTTACAATGCGGATCGTGGTTTACGATAAATTAAGAAAAACAAATCGTCCTTAGGGAAACTTTAAGGTAATTAGAGAATCGAAGCGGAAGCTCGGAGTAGATAAGTCAGAAGCTTTTATTTGAGTTTAATGTTAACCTGGAATTAAGTACAGCAAACTGTAAATTTTAGCCCAATCTTTCGAAGCCCTAAAGATGGTTTAAAACTAGGATACTTGAAATTTTTAAATGAAAAAAAAACGTTGAAAAAAGTGTTTATAATAAAAATTGAAATAATATAAGAAATGAATTATAAATAAGTAATAAGATAAGATACAAAATATCAAAAATTGGATATGCATGAAAAAACCTACTGTGGAAGTAATTTGTTCGGATTAAAGAACTAATAATATACATTTTATTTTTTTTTAAGTTTTGAAAAGTTCTTACAGGTTTTATGTACCAAAAAAGTACTGCTAAAATTAAAAATGATAATCTCCGTATTTATTTATTAGGTTGTAACGACTGAGTCTCAAAATAAAAATTTACTTATTCTTCCATTATGGGCAAAGTATAATTTTTAAATATCTATACAATTTAAATTTTAAATTTAAATTTTAAATAGGCAATCCTAATAAGGTTTATTTTTTGAGGCTTCAAAAATAAAGTTATATAGCTTCAGAAACTTAAATTGAAACATTTTTGTTTTAAAGTTTCTTTATTTTCAAATGCTTAATCAGGAACGTTAACCATTTTCAATGTATAATTTTTTTTCTTAGTGTTGTTAAGCAGATGCAAATAATATGAAATGTAAAATTTCTAATGATTTTTCAGAGCAATTAAATTATTGCCGGCATTCAATTTCAACTTATTCAGCTTTGGTGTCTTCAAATTCTCAATTCTACATTTTTGCAGGCTGATATTTTTTAAATTTCTTAAGTTTAAATGTTTTATTATAAAATTGTGTCTAATTTTAAGAATCTTTTAGCAAATACTTCATCTAAAGTTCAAAAAAAATTTTACATACAATTTCTTTTTTAATTGGTGTGTTAAAAAATTTTTTATTACATTAAAAAGAAAGTTTAGGTTTTTTCTTTTTGATACTTTAGAGTGAAAGGTCCACATATTATTTTGACTCTTTTGATATTCATCTATGGTCAAACATAGACAACTATTTTTTTAAATATAGGAAATAGCGTGGAATATTATTGAGAAGTAGATTTTGCCGAATTGGGGTATGGTCAACTATAACAGGGTGTCTTTCAAATACCGAAAATCACTGCTCAACAAAAGGTGACCTTTGTGCTCATGGAATGAGACATGTCACTTTTAGAGTAGTTTTTTGTGCCGAATCCGACTCTGGCCCCCATTTCTCTGCGGCACGTCAGGTTTTCGAGATTTTTTGGATAAAATTTTTTTGTTAATAATTGCAAATCAGGAGATAGAATGTTGTAAAAAATTTTTTTAATAAAAATCAATATATAATTTCAATGTATTTTTCAATGCCAAATCCAACGGTGGTCTTGCTTCTGTGATATCTTATACGGTTGCCGAGATAATCTAAAACAATCTAGCTGAAAAATTTGTTTTTCCAACTGTTTCATGTGTCATTCTCTTCGTTTTACAATGCCGAAGAAATTTGAAAAAAAATTAGGGTTTAGGCTATCACCTTCCAGAAGATACATGGCAGAGAAGTTGTCTCTTTCTACAGAGTTGCCAATTTGACGGTTTACACGTACTTAGAGCGAATCATTGTGCTGTATCTAGTATTTTATTGTACCACAATCTTTAATATCTGCAAATTTCACATTATTTACAAACGTTAACATTTTCTTAACTTTAACATTTTTTAATTCTTTAGATTCTTGACCAGGTTTT
>JAUELO010000023.1:2094905-2112349 GCA_032357855.1 Amphibolips quercusostensackenii
TTATTAACTATATAGTTTAGTTAGACTCTACTGAATAAGGGTGCGGTGAACTATAAAAGGCTGTTTTTTTGATTACTGGAAATGGGGTCAAATATGAATAAACGGTGAATTATGCAGAATGCGGGAATTCGCAACTATAACCAAGTGTTTTTTTTAAATACTAGAAATAGGATCAAATATAGTCAAGAGAAATATTTTACTGAATTAGGGTATGGTCAACTATCATGGGAGTTTTTTTAAATACTAAAAACAAAGCCAAATATAAATGAGGAGTAAATTATGCGACATTGGTATATGGCTAATTATAAACAAGATTTTTTTTGAATACTGGAAATAGTATCAAATATAATTAGGAGTTAGATTTTACCAAATTTAGGTATAGTCAACTATACAAGGGTGTTTTTTTTTTAATACAAAAAATAGAGTAAATCAATAAAAGGTGAATATTGCACAATCGGGGTATGGTCAACAATAAAAAAGTGATTTTTTGTTAAATACTGGATAAAGTGTCAAATATAATTCAGCGGTAGATTACACCAAAACAGAATAAAGCCAACTATAAATCAGTATTTTTGAATACAGAAAAAAGGGTCAAATATAATTGAAAGGTTGTTTTTATTGAATCGGGGTATGATTAACTTTTAATAAGTGTTTTGTTTTAATACTAAAAATAGGGTCAAATATAGTTAAGAGTTAGATTTTTGCCGAATAAGGGTATGTCCAACTATGAATATTTTTTTATTACTGCAATTTGCGTTAAATATGATAATTTATAGTAAGATTTCACTGAATTGGGCTATGGAAAACTATGAAGGTTTTTTCAAATACTGGAAATGGGGTCAGATATAAATAACAGCTAGATCATTCAGAATCGGGTATGATCAACTATAAACAAGTATTTTCTAAATACTGGAAATGAGGTCAAATATAATAATTTAAATTTAGGTTTTATCGAATTAGGGTATGGTCAACTATGAAGGTTTTTTTTAATTAGTGGAAATGAGGTCACTTATGAATAAGAGCTAGATTATGCAGAATCTGGGTATGGCCAACTATGGAGAATATCATTTCAATACTGAAAATGGAGTCAAATATAATTTAAAGTTAGATTTTACTGAAAAAGGGTGTGGTCAGCTTTAAAGGGCTGTTTTTTAATTACCGGAAATGGGGTCAAATATAAATAAACGGTAGATTATGCAGGATTGGGGTATGTGAAACTATTAAAAAGTGTTTTTTTTTTAAACTAAAAATCAGGTCAAATATAATTTGAAGTATTATTTTACTGAATTAGGGTATGACTAACTATAAGATTTTTTTAAATACTAGAAATGGTGTTGAATATAAATAAGAGGTAGATTTTGCAGAATCGGTTTATGGTCAACCATAAATAAGTTATTTCTTTTGAAATACTGAGTATGGTGTTAAATATAATACAGCAAAAGCTTGTATTGAATTGTGATATAGCCAACTATAAGCAAGTATTTTCTCATGCAGAGAGTAGGGTCAAATATATTCGAGAGGTACGTCTTACTGAATTGGGGTATGGGTAACTTTAAATAAGTGCTTTCTTAAATACAAAAAATAGAGTAAATTATAATTAAGGTTAGATTTGATTGAATTAGGGTATGGTCAACTAATTAGGGGTGTTTTTTTACTGCAAATAAAGTCAAATATCAATGAGAGGTAGATTATGCAGATTATACGGAATTTGAGTATGTCAAAGTATAAACACGTGATTTTTTTTATACTGGAAGTAGTGTCAAAAGAATAAGGTTGTAGATTTAACTGAATTGGGGTATATCAAAATATGGACAATTTTCTTTTATTACTAAAAACAGGGTCAAATAAAATTGAGAGGTAGTTTTTACCGAATCAGGGTATGATCAGCTATTAAAAAGAGTTTTTTTCTTCAAATTCTGGAAATAGGATCAAATATAAATAAGAGGTAGATTATGCAGAATTGGTGCATGGGAAAATATAATCAAATGTTTTCTAAATGCTGACAATAGGGTCAAATATAATTTATATTTAGATTTTACCAAATTTGGGTATAGTGAACTATAGAGAGGTCTTTTTTAAACACTGGAAATGGGTAAAATATAAATGGGAGGTACATTTACAGAATTAGGGTATGGTCAACTATAAACGAGTGTTTTTTTCAATAATAGAAATGGGGTGGAATATAATTGAAGGATGAATGCTACCGAGTTGGGGTATAGCCAACAATTTAGAAGTTTTTCTTAAATTTTGGCCTTAGCAATAAAATTTTTAATTATTATTTTCATGGCCTCTTCCGTAATTAGCGTTTTAAAATACATCCATAAACTATTTTTCATATAAATAATTTTATGTAAAGTCTAAACTCTATTATGAAAATATAACTTTTAACGTTCTTCGTTATTCTCAGATACAGCTAATAATTTGAAAGACATTTGAACGTACAAAATGAATTCAAATGGCTTTTAATTAATTTTTGTAAATCTCTCGTTAATCAGTACGTAATTGACCTTGATAATTAATACAAGTCCAATAGAAGCTAAGTATGGTAAAATTAAGATTCGTGGTTTTTTCAAATACTCTTAACTAATTCAAATATAATTGAAGGGGTATTTTTTCAAGTTAGAGTGTGGCCAACTATAAAAAGTGTTTTTTTTTTATACTGAAAATGAGGTCAAATATAATTAAGAGGTTGTTATTTTCGAGCTAAAGTATAGAAAACTATAAACAAGTATTGTTTTTAGATAATAGGAATGGATCAATTATAATTAACAGGCAGATTTACCAAGGTGAGGGTATGGCTGAATATAAATGGGTTTTTGAAAAAATTGAAAATGGGGTGAAATAAGATTAAAAGGTATATGTTACAGAACTAGAATATGACAAATAGGTTGTCTTTTAAACACCGAAAAGGTTACATTTTGTAGAAATAGGGTATGGTCAACTATAAATAATTGATCTTTTCAAATCCTGGAAACAGCATCAAATGTAATTGACAGGCAGATTTCGCTGAATCAAGGTATGGTCAACAAGTGTTTTGTTCAAATACTGAAAATAGGATCAAATATATTTGAACAGTAGATTTTAGCGAATTGGGGTATGGTCAACTATAAGAAAATATTTTTTTAATACTAAAAATAGGGTAAAACATAATTATGAGTTAGTTTTTACCGAATTAGGGTATGGTCAACTATGAAGGATTTTTTGCAATACTGGAGATGGGGTTAAATTTATTTAAGAGGTAGATTCTGCAGAATCAGAGTATGGTCAACTGTATAGTTAATATATAATTTATATAATTACGCATATTATCTATATAGTTAATAGTTATACTTTACTGAATTAGGGTATGATGAACTATAAAGGGCTGTTTTTTAATTACTGGTAACGGGTTCAAATATTAATAAACGGTGCATTATGCAGAATCCGGGCATGTGCAACTATAACAGAGTATTTTTTTAAATACTAACAATAGGTTTAAATATGATTTAGAAAAAGATTTCACTGAATTAGTGTATGGTCAACTATCATAGAAGTTTTTTCAAAATACTGAAAAAAAGGCCAAATATGAATGAGATGTAAATTATGCAGCATTGGTGTATGGATAATTATAAACAAAATTTTTCTTGAATACTGCAAATAGTATGAAATATAATTAGGAGTTAGATTTTACAAAATTAAGGTATGGTCAACTATAAAAGCGTGTTTTCTTTTAAAACAAAAAATGAAGCAAATATAAATGAGAGATAAATATTGCACAATCGGGGTATGGTCAACAATAAAAAAGTGATTATTTGTTAAATACTGACTAAAGCGTCAAATATAATCCAGCGGTAGATAACACCAAATAAGAATAAAGCTAACTATAAACCAATATTTTTGCATACAGAGAATAGGGTCAAATATAACTGAAAGGTTGTTCTTATTGATTTGGGGTATGGTCAACTTCAAGCAAGCATTTTGTTTTAATACTAAAAATAGGGTCAAATATAGTATAAAGTTAGATTTTTGCCGAATTAGGGTATGCCCAACTATAAATTTTTTTTTTTACCGCAATTTACGTCAAACATAATAATTTAGAGTAAGATTTTACCGAATAAGGGTATGGAAAACTTTGAAGTTTTGTTTTTAAATACTGGAAATGGGGTCAGATATAAATAACAGGTAGATTAAGCAGAATCGGGTATGGTCAACTATGATAAAGTATTTTTTTTATACTGGAAACGGGGTCAAATATAATAATTTAGAGTTAGATTTTATCGAATTAGGGTATGGTCAACTATGGATGTTTATTTTAAAATTAGTGGAAATGAGGTCAGTTATAAGTAAGAGCTAGGTTATGCAGAATCAGGGTATGGTCAACTATGGAGAAGTATCATTTTAATACTGGAAATAGGGTCAAATATAATTTAAAGTTAGATTTCACTGAAAAAGGGTGTGGTCAGCTTTGAAGGGCTGTTTTTTAATTACCGGAAATGGGGTCAAATATAAATAAACGGTAGATTATGCAGGATTGGGGTATGTGAAACTATGAAAAAGTGTTTTTTTAAAACTAGAAATAGGGTCAAGTATAATTTAAAGTAATATTTGACTGAATTAAGGTATGACCAACTATAAAGTGTTTTTTTTTAATACTAGAAAAAGGGTCGAATATAAAACAGAGGTAGATTTTGCAGAATCGGTTTATGGTCAACCAAAAATAAGTGATTTTTTTTTTTAAATACTGAATATGGTGTCAAAGATAATACAGCGAAAGTTTATACTGAATTGGGATACAGCCAACTATAAACAAGTATTTGTCTCATGCAGAGAGTAGGGTCAAATATATTCGAGGAGTAGGTCTTACCGAATCGGGGTATGATTAACTTTAAATAAGTGCTTTTTGTAATACTGGAAATAGGGTCAAATATGATTGAGGGTTAGATTTGATTGAATTAGTGTATTGTGAACTACTTAGGGGTGTTTTTTTTATAATACTGCATATGGAGTCAAATATCAATGAGAGGTAGATTATGCAGATTATGCGGAATTTGAGCATGTCAAAGTATGAACACGTGATTTTTTTTTAAATACTGGAAGTAATGTCAAAAGAATCAGGTTGTAGAGTTAACTGAATTAGGGTATACCAAAGTATGAGCAATTGTCGTTTATTACTGAAAACAGGATCAAATATAATTGAGAGGTAGTTTTTACTGAATCAAGGTATGACTAGCTATAAAAAAGAGTTATTTTCTTCAAATTCTGGAAATGGGATCAAATATAAATTAGAAGTAGATTATGCAGAATTGGTGTATTATAAAATATAATTAAATGTTTTTTAGATGCTGACAATAGAGTTAAATATAATTTAGATTTAGATTTTACCGAATTCGGGTATAGTAAACTATAAAGAGGTTCTTTTTTTTAAACACTGGAAATAGGTCAAATATAAATAAAAGGTACATTTTACAAAATAAATGTATGGTCAACTATAAACAAGTGATTTTTTTAATACTGGAAATTGTATCAAATATAATTAAGCTGTAGATTTCACCGAATTGGGGTATGTACAACTATAAACGGGTATTTTTTAATAATGGAGATGAGGTGGAATATAATTAAGGGATGGATGTTACCAAGTTGGGGTATAGCTAACAATTGAGAAAATTTTTTTGCAATTTTTGACCTTGACAATGAAATTGATAATTATTATTTTCATGGACTCTTCCGTAATTAGGGTTTCGAAATAACTAATAATTCAGGAGTCATTTGGACGCAAATAATGGATTTTAAATGACTTTTTATTATTTATGATAAGTCTCTCACAAATAATTGACGATGATATCTAATACAAGTCCAATGGAAGTCATGTACTTAACTATTAAAAAATGTGTGCTGAAACCAAACGTATTTCAAATTTTTATTGTATTTTTGTTATATTTCAACTGTTTTAAAATTTTTTTAAAAAGTTGGTACTCTGGGACTGATTTTTCTGATATCTCTTTACTTCATTTAGAATTTTATTTAGATTCCATTGAAATTTTTTTAATTAAGATTTTTTAAAATCGACATCTACACATACATGCACACTGCACACTCACAAAAAATCCAAAAATTGAAAAAATAATCCTGATCATGCTCCTCAATTTTTCTTATTTACCGTTTCAAATAAAAAACTCATAAGCAGTTCCCAAGTACCCTATAAAATCCAATAAAGAAGTAAATGACCGTTTTAAAAGAGGAAAAATAAGAACGATTTGAATAATTCATGATTCGTAGTAGATCCTACTTACTTTACATATTTGATCAGCGCGTGCGAGACGAGAGGTGCGGGTAGAAATGTCCCATTTACACAGGACAGATCTCCCCTGATTTCTTCATCATCCATCACCTTCGGCAAAATTTTCTTTGCCTCCTCCTCCTCAAACTCTTTGATTCTCGATTCATTACCGTCGCTCTTGATTGGTTGCTTCCGGGCGCCAGTCAATTTCCCAGCCAATAAGTTCGAGGACATATAAGCGTTATAATCCTGCATCGTCCGCTGGAGAACTTCCTTCTCCATTTCCAGTATAGGTAAATCTTCCTCAGTTCTAGAATATCCTAACATACTTTGCAGATCAAATCGAGGACTTTCGTATCCACTTGGCTTAGGAACTCGATATCGAGCCTCCACTTGTCTCTGATCATTCAATGTCTTAATTTCGTTTTCGACCGGATCCGGAAATCCTCTTTTCCTGTCAGGTTTCTCTTCGGAGTAGCTCTCGATGTACGGCAGGTTCTCTAATCTCGACTTTGAGATTTCTCTTTCGAGGTATTTTGAGAATTCTTTTTCTACTGTCCCGTCCTTAAAGCCAGCGTAGTGGTAGCGTTTTGTCGAGCCGGTAGGAATTGGGGCTTTGAATTCAGTTGTTAGCTGTGGTGGGCTGATCGATGTCGTCAAAATTGGATTTTCGAGAGCCTGTTTCAGATATAAGAGGATTTTGCAGATTTAGTTTCGTTTAGTTCATTTATCGTGGAGGAGAATTTATGATACAGAAAGTAAAAAGAGGATTCAGATTCTTAAATTACATGTGCAGTGTTTTTTGAAACAGTCAAATAAAATGAAGGGAATCCCCTGTTAGCTCTTGAGTGCCATCTAGTGGTGTCGGTACTGCCAACATAATAAAATTTGGCGCCTTATTCAAAAGGAAAGAATAGCAAGCCTCACAGACTGGTCCCTATAAACACTATTGTACCCTGTATTCAGTCGAGGTCCCAAAAGCACCCTCTTTTTAAAGATTTTGTTCCTATAATACCCTATGCATAGCGCGTTGGAAAAACCTGAAAATTAGGGTTAAGACAGGGAACTTTTTTCACAGATTCCAAGAAGTTTTTAATAGATTTCAATAATTTGAAGGAATGTAGAAGAATTTTGAAGATTTTAGAATATTTTTAACTTTGAAAGAGTTTTCAAGGACTTTTGAAAGTTTTAAAAGATGTTAAAAAATTTCAACGGATTTGAAATATTTAAAAGTATTTTGAAAGATTCCTAGGAACTTTTATTCGATTTTAATCATTTGAAGATAATTTAAAGAATTTTAAAAATTTAAGAACATTTTTAAAAATTCAAAGTAATTCTTAAACGCATTTAAAACTTTCAAGGGATTTCAAAGGATTTTAAATTTTGATAGGTATTTTTAAAGATTTCAAAAGATTTTGCATTAATTCTAATAATTCAAAAAGACTGAAAAAATTTTTTCAAGATATTAGAATATTTTTTTAAATTCAAAGGAATTTTCAATAACTCTAAGAAGTTTACAAGCCTTTAGAAAGTTTCAAGGAATTCTAAATGATTTCAAAAGATTTAAAATATTTTAGAAAACTTAAAAATATTTTAAGGAATTTGAATTGATTTCAATAATTTAAAATAATTTCAAATTATTTTTTTTTGGCTTCCAAGATAAAAAAAATTTTTAATATTTTAAAAATTCATTTATATTTATTTATAAATTACCCTAAACTATAATTAAATTATCTTAGATCCTTTTAAATTCTTCGGAATTCTCTAAAATTTTTAAAACTATTCTAAATTCACTATTAAATTTATTTTGAAGTTCATCAAATTAATCTTGAATTCTCAGGCTTTTTATTAAACTCTTGCATTCACTTAAATTTTACTGAACTGATTTCAAACTCACTTATTTCAAAAAATTTTTACTTTTGTTTAAATTGCTTTCAAATAACTTAATTTTTGTTATTAATCTTGTATTATTATAAAAATAATCCACTTTTGCGGATCCAATTTTATTTTTTATACAATTTTATGCATATCTGTTGAGTGTCATGAATTTTTCACTAAAAAATATATATTCTTAACAAAATAGTTGCATTTGAACCGAAAAAAATCAATATCTAACTAAGAACGAAATAATTCAATTTTTAGTTGGAAAGGTTAATTTTTAACCATAAAAAACGAATTCTTACCAGCATAATTTAATTCTCAACCAATGAGATGAATTTTCAACAAGAAAAAAAGGTTTCATGAAAGAAGTTGAATTTTTAGTCAAGAAAGATTCTTGAGTCCAGGTAAGAAATTTAACTCAATTTTTCAATTTGTCAGCCAAAATAAAGGATTTCATGCAAAACAGGTAAATTTTCAACCGGCAAATGTAAGTTAAAAAAAAAAGAAACTTTTTTTATCTAAATAGTTGAATTTTTTTCTAAAATAGTTCAATTTTCAACCAAAAAATATACATTTTTGTCTTAAGATGAAATAGTTTAATTTTCATTTGCGAAAATAATTTTTGATAGAACAGATAAATTTTTAATGAAAGAGATGAAGTTTTAAAACAAAAAGACAAATTAAAAAAAGAAAAGTTTAATTTTCATATGAAGAAGATTCTTTATTTAAGATAGAAAAAACATTATACTAGATTCAAAAATTCTTAAGCCCAAAAGGAGAATTTTCTACAAAAAAAGTTGAATGCTCAACCAAAAAATATATATTTTTGACAAAAAGCTTAATTTTTGAACAAATATTGAAATTTTCTGCCAAAATAGTATAATTTTCAACCGAGAAATATAACTTTTTATAGAAAAATAGAAAAGTTTGATTTCCATTATAAAAATTTATTTTTTAACGCAACAAATTTTTTTAACAAAATAGTTAAATTTTCAACCAAAGAGAGTAATTTCCCAAACAAAACAAAAAACTGTTCATCAAGAAAGTTGAATCTTCATTCCAAGAAGATTTTTTAGTCAAGATAGAAAAAATTTCAACTAAATTTTAAAACTTTCAAGCTAAAAAAACAATTTTCTGCAAAAAAAAAGTTAAATGTTTCACTTGCAAATATACATTTTTCACCAAAAGCCTAAGTTTTAATTAAATGTTTGAATTTACTACTGAAGTAGTTTATTTTTTAAAGAAAAAATATAAATTTTTTAAGGAAAAGTGTCTCGGATCGATTTTTAACCTAAAAAATTAATTTTTAACCGTGAAAGATTTTTTTTAACTAAATATTTAAATTCTCAAGCAAAGAGATGAATTTTCAACCAAAAAGACGAATTTACATCAAATCAGTTGAATTTTCAATACAGAAAGTTTCTTTCTCAAGATGGAAAATAATTTTAACTATATTGTTGAATTTTTAAACCAAAAAATGAAATTTGCTACAAAACAGTTAAATTTTCAACCCAGAAGATTAATTTTCTACCTAAAAATGGAAAAGCTTGATTTTCAGTTTTAAAAATTGATTAAAATCGCAGAAAAAACGAATTTTCTAGAAAATATTTAAATTCTAAACCAAAACGAGGAATTTTTTAAACAAAAAGACAAATTTTTATCAAAAAAGTTAAATTTTAATTTGAAAAAGATTCTTTAGTCAAGATAGAAAAATTTGAACTAAATTTTAGAATTTTTAAGCCGGAAAGAAGGATTTTCTTCAAAACAAGAAGTTGAATGTTTCACCCGCAGATATAAATTTGTAACAAAACTACTAATTTTTATCAAAATATTTTAATTTTTCGCCGAAGTACTTTAATTTTCAACTATAAAATGTAATGTTCTTAAGAATTCATTTAAAATTGTAAAAAATTAATTTTATACAGAAAATTTGAATTCCTAACCAAACAGAGTAATTTCTCAAACAAAAAGACAAATTTTTAGCAAAAATATAAATTTTCGTATAAAGAAGATTTTTTATTTAAGATGAAAAAATATTTTAACTGAATTTATCAATTTTCTAATTGAAAAGAAGGATTTTCTTCAAAAAAAGTTTGATATTTAACGCGTAAATGTGAATTTTCAACAAAAAACTTAATTTTTAACCAAATATTTGAATTTTTTGCCGAAAAAGTTCAATCTTAAGCCAAGAAATATTAACTTTAAAGCAATATGGAATAGTTTGATTTTCAATTAAAAAAATTATTTTAATCGTTAAAAAGTTTTAACAGGATTGTTTAATTTTTAACAAAAGGGAAATTTTTTTAAGCAAACAGACAAAATTCCATTTAAAGAGTTAAACTTTCATTCAGAGAAGTTTCTTAAGTTAAAATAAAAAAACAATTCCAACTAATTTTTCTCAATTTCAAGTCGAAGAGAGGGATTTTTTGCAAAAAAAGTAAAATTTTTAACCTGCAAATAAACATTTTCAAGAAAAAGATTAATTTTTATCAAAAAATTTGAATTCTATACTGAAATATTTTTTTTTTAAACCAAGAGATATCAATTTTTAAGGATAAGTAGCATGGATTGATTTGCAATTTATGAAATTAATTTTTAACCGTAAAGAAAGAAAATTCTGTACTGTGAAAAAACTGAATTTTCAACAGAATAGTTAATTTATCAATCAAAGAGATAAATTTTTAACCACAGAACGAATTTCATCAAATCAGTTGAATTTTTAATACAAAAACTTTCTTTAGTCACGATGGGAAAAAATTTCAACTGAATTATTGAATTTTAAACCAAAAAATTAAATTTTCTACAAAACAGTTGAATTTTCAACCAAATAGATCAATTATTTCCTTAAAAATGGAATGTTTTGATTTTTAGTTCAAAAACTTTTTAAAAATCGTAATAAAAACAAATTTTTTCTAAAACATTTAAATTCTTGACGAAAGAAATCAGTTTTCAAACAAACAAAATTTTCAGCAAGAGTTGAATTTTCATATAAAGAAGAAGATTCTTCATTCGAAGTAGAAAAAAATTTTAACTAAATTTTTAAATTTTTCAAGCCGAGAAGAAGGATTTTACGCAAAAAAAGTTAAATGTTTTACCTGTAAACATGAATTTTCAACAAAAAGCTTAATTTGGAAATGAATATTTGAATTTTCCAAAGAGAAAGTAAGATTTTCTAAAAACTAGTTGAATTTTCAACCCGAAAATATAAATTTTCTAAAAAAAAATAAATTTTTTACCAAGAAGATAAATTTACAACAAAAAAGATTAATTTTTAACTTAAAATGATATGGTTCGATTCTTAGCTGAAAAAATTAATTTGCAACCGTGTAAAAGAAATTTTTAACGAAACAATTAAATTTTTTTCTAAAGAGATCATTTTTTAACCAAAAAGACAAATTTTTATCAATTTAGTTAATTTTTAAATACAAAAAAGATTTATCAGTCGCGATGGAAAATAATTTTAGTTAAATTGTTGAATTTTCAAATCAAATACACAAGTTTTCACAAAACAGTTTAATTTTCAACCCGCAAATATTAGTTTTTAACGCAGAACCTAATTTTTCACAGAAAACTTCATTTTCAACACCAAAGTTAATTTTTAACACAAAACTCAATTCTAAACACAAAACTTAATTATTATCCAAATATTTGAATTTCCCACCGGAACACTTGAATTTTTAATCAAAAAGATCAATTTTGCATTTTTAAAATGAAATAGTTTGATTTTCAGTTCAGAAAATTTAATGAAATATGGTTAAAAGGTATTTTCTACAGAATAGTTGAATTCTGAATCGAAGAAAAAAAGTTGAAAAAAATATTCTAAATCAAGAATCATTAAATCAAATAAAATATCTGCAACATTTTAAGGACAATATGATATCTTAGCATTTTCGTGCGTAGCGCCTGCATTTTTCCAGTGATCTAAAATAAACTAGAATAAAAATTCAAAAAAATTAAAGGTGGGGGAGGTCGATAAACATCAGAGAGCAAGTATTAAATTTTAGCACTCTTTTGTTATGAGTGAAAACACACTGTACATTATTTTGAATATAAGAAGATAGAAATTAGTGTTTTGAAATTTTCATTTTCTAAAGATTAAAAGAAAATTACACTTCTAACGGAAATTCACACATATATTTCTCGCATCCTTATATTGTTTTTCGCCCTTTAAACAATTTTGTATTCATATTTTAAAAATGATTTGACAAAAAAATGTCTGTTTTGTGATGCAGATTCTTGTAATTTTTTTTAAATTTCGCGCGTTAATTTATTAGGTTGGCAGCAATTGGCAGCATAAGATCACAAGATTGCGTTCAATATCGATCCGGGGATTTTTTAATTTTTCTACAATTTTCATAGGAATTAATTGGTAATCTTTTCATGATGTATATAATTAAAATTTTGACTTTCATCAGGGGTCAAAGTTATAAATTATTTTAAATATACTAAAATTGTAAATAAAAGTAATTCCTTCAAAATTTAGTAACTGACACAATTTAAACCTAGACATCAACATTTTATTTTCAGAAAGCACCGAAAATAAAAATTAAATTTTTTAAATAAAAAAATTAAATATTAGAATTTCTTAAAATTGTAGTATAAATATTATCTACCTGTTCAGACTTATTTCTCCTATCCTGGTTGTTCTTGTCCCTATTAGTAGTTAAATTGGGGGAAGGTTCTAAAAAGACGTTACTCTCATTACTCCTCAATCCAGCAAAGAAAAGACGAACTGTATTATCATTCTTCCTTCGCCTGACTTTTCTTCGTTTTCCGTTTCTCTCTTTTTTATTCTTTCGTATTCTCCTCTCCCTATTCGAGTTCTTGTCTTGGTACTTCCGCTTTCGTCGGTTCCGACCACGATATTTTCTCATCCGCTCAGCTCGCCCTCTTAGTCTCTTAATCTCGTTTTCCGTGAGATCGTAGTCGGAGTCCGGTTCTTTCTTAATTTGCACACAAGTGTTTTTCATTTCCCTGCCGCGAATATCCGCGGAAACATCCTTCGTCGACTTATTAAGTCTCCTGTTTTTATAGCTTTGCTCGTTATCGTCTTTCCACTTCATGATGGGTGAAACCGTCGCTAAAACAATTTTAAGCTCAAGCAATCTGCTTATCCTGCGGAAGAATTAAAGGGAAGCTACTTGCAATTAAAAAATTAGTCAAAGTAGGTGCTGTGCGCCTATAAAAGAAGTGTTTTGCAGCCTATTTCAAATAATATTAAAAATTTTTATTTTTTATATTTTTATTTCAGTTAGAAAGTTTATCGATCACCCTTTTTCCTCGTCATTTCCTTTTCCCACCTCAACTTCGCCTTCCTCCCTTTCCCCACCTGATTTTTTCCATACTTCTTTTCCTCTCCTCTACTTATCCACTCTCCTTCTTCCTTCTTTCCTACTTCCCCTTCACGCACTTTCACTTTTTTTAATTCGCCACTACTCCCTTATATTTCGCTTATCTCTTTTCTCCTCTTCTACCTCTTCCCTTACTCCTCTGACGCCACAAATCCCCTACATTTCATCTCATCATATACAACTATAACTTAAAATACTTTTTCCGATACATTTGATCCTTCCATTTATTACCACTTCCAATAAATTCCTCTCTTATCTTTCCTTTTTTTGCCTTATATACTCCTACAACATGTCCATCTTCTGCTGCACTCCTATAATATATAACCTCTTCACATAATTTCCTCCAATCAATCAACTACCCTTTCTTAGAAATCCCTCGTTCAACACTTACCTTTTTTTAAAAATTTACTTAAGGGTATTAGGGTAATAACTTTTACCTTCTTATATATTTTTCATGCTTTTTCCTTATTTTTACTGCCTGCCATACTTCCGTTTTCCTCATTTTTTTTCTTTACTCCTCATTTTCCATATTTTCTCTTACTTCCCACACCTCACTTTTCCTCCAATAATTACCTCTAACTGTCCCTACTTCACCTGCCCTCACTATCTTTGCACACCTTTTTTTAATTTCTGTTTGCTTTACCTACCTAGCCTGCCCTTATTTTCCCCTTACTTCTCATACAACCTTTTCAATAATTTTCCTCAACTACCCCTAATTACTTCTCTCTATTAATCTACAACTGCTTTTATGACCCCTGTCTCCTCTTTCCTATTCTACTACCCCTCTCTTAGGCCTTTTTTCCCAAACCTTTTTCTTCCCCTTATTACTTCTTTTTATATAATTACAATCCCTCCTATGATGCCTGTCTCCTCTTCTCTATTGTACTACCCCTCCCTTAGGCCCCCTTTCCTGATTTCCTCATTTTATCTGATATTTTCTTCTATTAATTTACACCCATGCCCCCTTAATTTTATCTGCTACCCTCTCTTATGATTCTAACTCCTTTTCTGCTGTACTATTATCCGATATTCCCTCCTTCACTCCAAATTTCTACATTATCAACCCCTTATACAATGCCCCCCATTTCTCACCTTTCCATACCTTTTCCATAACTCTTAACTTCTTGCTTCTACCATTCCTGTCGTAAATTCCTCTTTCACTGCTGGTTCTGCCAGCAGATACTACCCCTTCCTTATTTAAAATCCTTGTTATATTCCTAAATGCTCTACCCTATTCCACTACCCCTCTTATAACACGCCTCCCCTTTTTCCACACATTTTATCTGACACCCCTTCCCCTAATTTTCCTCTGCTTTCCTACTTTCATCTGCTATCCCTCCCCATAAAATCCTTTTTATTAGCTACGACATTAAAAGATGCTAAAGATTAAGGAACCTGGAAAGTGTTATTAATTAAGTCAGTCAAAAATCTAAAATGAAATAAATTCACACACCACATTTTCAGTTGTGGATTGAGTTACGAAAAAAAGGACCATCGATTAATTTTATACTCGCTGTACCTATGCATTTTGACACGCTGAATACGAATGTGGTAGTGAAAATCTTGGACACTTTAATTTTCAAGTTTGAAACCCCAAAGAACAAATATAAAGAACAGGGTTTTGCTTTGCTTTTAAATACCCTCTTCTTTCTAATTCTTTTCTTACCTGGCTTCATCCTTCTCTATTTCCTTCTCTCCTCACTTTCCCATCTTACACTCCCCTTCTCCTACTCCCCTTTACCAGCCGTCATATTTTATTTTTAGTTAGCTGCACTGCCCTTCTATCTTTCCCCTCTTTTGCCTTTAATTCCTATCACTACCAACCCCCAACCTGCACTTCCAATTAATTCCACTACATCATCAAACTTTGACTCATTTCTCCTACTTTTCGTACCTAATTTTCTCTTACTTACTCTACTAACCTTTTTTTTATTTTCTCTTTATTCTCCTGTTTTTTCTCTCTCCTTATTTCTTCTACTTACTATCGTTTTTATTTTTGTTTGTTTCTCTTACTCTCTGTACTTCCTTGGCAATTTTATTTCTTTTCACTTCCCATACTTTCCACCTTCTTTCCCTCCACTCATTCCCCCTGACCACCCTATACTTATTCACCCTCGTACTTTCTCTACTTCTTCTCTTTTAATTTCTCTTTTCTTCCCTTGCTTCCGTTCTTTAATTTTTTTCTAACTTTGCCTCATTACTGTCTGGGACTTATAATCATTTCTACTTCTTCCCTTGACATTTACTCACTTTCTTCACTTTCCTTCTTCTCAGTTGTCTTACTTCCCGTATTTCTCTTGACTTTTCTGCTTCTGTTTCCTATTGCTCCTTCCACTTCTTTCCTTTCAACTTTCACACTATTTTTTTCGCTAATCCGCCTGCCTTTACCCTCCGTTTGGCACATGGGTCCAGACAGACCTTTCCCGATTTAAATTCTTACTTTTTGTATACTTTTGATTGAGCTAGCGACTCGAAACTCCCTGACTTTTCCTGAAATTTTATTAGCTATAAAAAAATTTAAAAAATACATTCCATTCAAAGATAATTACAAGGATATTTATTCGCATATACCTTTTGACACATGTGGTCTGGTCGGAATGTATGAAATATAATGCACTTAGAACTTGCTAACGCGTTTTTTTAAGTTCCTCTTGGTATTTTTTCATTCAAATTGCCTTTTATATTTTCTTAGCATCTCGCATAAACATATGTATACGCTATAAAGTAAAGCCTTACATCTCATGCTTTTATTGCCATCCTATCACTCACTTCTCATCCCCTCACTTTTACTCACTTTTATTACTTCTCAATCCTTACTGTCCAACCTCTCATTAAGCCTATTTTGCACCTCTCTTTTTTTTACTTCTCCCTCACCCACTTTTTCTCTCCTCAACTCCCCTACATTTTTTCTTTATGAAACCTACCTTGTCACTTTTTCTACCCCTTTACTTTTCTTACTTCTCCCTCCTTTACATTCTAGCCCCTAACATTCTTCACATTCCACACTTACCCTACTTTCTACTTCAACACTTTTCTTATTTTTCTTCCTCTACTTCCCTTTTCCTCACATGTGTTACATACACTCCCTTCTCCTACTTCCTAAACCTTCACTCCAATCTTAACACTTCCCTCACTTTTCCTTCCTCTACGTCCCCTAATTTTACTCCTATACATCTTCTCTATTCCAAGCCCCACGCATTCTTGACATGCCTCATTTCTCCTGCCTTCTACTCCTTTACTTACCTTACATCTCATTTCTCCTTTCGCTGCTTCCTCTCCCTCACACACCTTACAAACATTTCTCCTATTTTGCAACCCCTAACATTCCACACTTCCAATCCCATCACCTCCCTCACTTCTCCATCCTCTACGCCTCCTAATTTCACTTCTATACATCTTTTCCATTCCAAGACCCTCAAATTCTTTATATTCTTCACTTCTCCTGCCTTCTACTCCTCTACTTTCTTTACATTTCCTTTCTCTACTTCTCCTTTCCATGATTCCCCTGCCCACACAAACACACTTCATACACATGTATCCTATTTCGCGACTCCTCACATCCCACGCTTCCAATCCTATAACGTACCTACTCTATCCATCCTATACTTCCTCTGCTTTTGCTCCCATACTTTTTCTACTTTTCTTTTCCTCTCTTCTCTTATTTCTCTCTCATCCATATACATTACAATTATAAGAATAATATCAATCTCAATAAAGCGTTCAAAGGAATGACAGAAAATTTTGTACCTATAATCTTTTCTTTCCCTTAAATATTCTTAATTGTACCTGAGTTTGCCATTAAACATATGAAAAAGGCACTAGAAACAAGAAAAGAACAAAAATATATAACTGCAAGCTATATTCATGCATTTCAATACACTGACAAAAGTGCAATATTTCCATATTCTAATAGATTTGTATGAAAATATTTAGGGGTCTGGCCAGACCACAATTTC
>JAUELO010000023.1:2158801-2178634 GCA_032357855.1 Amphibolips quercusostensackenii
TATCGCCTATGCGATAACATTATGACCTTCCCGTGCTGCATTGATGCCTTTCTTCGCCGCCACTGATAGGATACTTTTCTCTGAAATGAATTAAACTATATTTAGTCTGGACAAAAGCGATCAGTTCATTCGGAGCCTTCCAGAAGTGAGTTTCTAATTCACTGGAATTTTGATTATTTTTCTCTTCTTGGCCTAAATTTTCGAAAATGTACGGGCTAAAAATTCCTCAGTCAATTGACACAACACTTCAGACTTCCAATGGATCTCCGCCTGATATGGTAAGAAATTAATATTACTTTTTTAATAAATACCATAATTTTTAATAAAAAATAAAAATTTCTAAAAACTTTTAATTTTTCTTAAAGTAAGACAATCGGTACTTTCAGAGATATTTCGACAATATTTTGCTGAATAATTGAATTGCTTTTTTGTTACCCGTAACGAAAAACGATTTCTAGAAAAATTCGGCATTATGTAGGCTTTATTTTTAAAGATTCATTTAAAATTTTTAATATTTTAAGACATTTTATTCACTTCTGCAGCATTTTAAAAAAATGTTATAAAAACTTAATTATTTCAAAAGATGCGTATTCAAAAGTTACAGAAGTTTTGAAAGTATTTCAAAAAACTTCAAATAAAATGTAGATTTTTCAATATTCGAAAAAAGAAGCTTTTTTAGAATTTTAAATGTTTTCAAGAGAATGAAAAAATTTTCTCAAGATTCCTGGTAAAATTTCAAATGATTTTTTGTTCATTAAAATGAATTTTAAACAAAAAAAAATTAAATTATTTTTTTTTAATTTTGAAAAGGAATATAGAAGATTTTGAAGGACAATTTTTCACTTTTGCAGGTTTAAAAAATTGTAGACAAATTTCGAGTGAGTTTAAGAGATATTTAGAAGTTTTGAAAAGATTAAAAAATAATTTAAAGTTTGAAACCATTGAAAGCATTAAAATTTTTTTTACATTTTTCAAGATTTTGATGAGAAATGTTTTTTTATTTAAAAACATTAATTTTTCAAGCAAATTATAAAAGATATTCAAAATTTTCAAAGGTCTCTGAAAATTCGAAGTGAATATTCAGTATAGGCATTAAAACAAAACGTATATTTTTGAAGAATACAAATTAATATTTTGAAATTTTTCAAGGATTTTTTTTTTAAGATATTAATAAAAAATGGTTAAATTCACGGAAAAATTGAAAAAAGTTTTTTTATTTAAAAAAAAATTAATTTTTGAAGAAAATTTTAAAATTAATTGAAAATCAACTGTTTCCTCAATAATGCTTCTTTTTGTCGGGAATTAATTATTTTTAATGAAAATGTATTGTTTATGATTTCAAATTATAATATTATTAATTTTACCATAACATAATTCAATTTAAAATCATAAACAGTTCAATTCATACAAAAAGACAAATTTTTAAACATCTTTTAAACTGACTAAAATTTATTAAAATATTTTTTTCTTTCAAATTAATTTTTCAAAATAAAAATCATCAAAAATTTATCCAGGAATTCAAAAAAATGTTGTCAAAAAGCTTTTAATGTATTCAAATTTTAATTTATTT
Source organism: Amphibolips quercusostensackenii (assembly GCA_032357855.1). Lineage (NCBI taxonomy): Eukaryota > Metazoa > Arthropoda > Insecta > Hymenoptera > Cynipidae > Amphibolips > Amphibolips quercusostensackenii. Next base: position 2,160,372 of record JAUELO010000023.1, read on the forward strand.
TTTAAACTTATTTAAAAACTCTGTACATTTTTTAAAATATACAATTTTTTTGATCCTGCAAGATTATAAGTATTGCTAAAAAATATTACAGACATTCTTTAAAATTTTCAGAAATCTTTAAAATATTTCAAAATCTTTTTAAATTTGCTTTCAAAATTAATAAGATTCATAAAAAAGATAATTTTTTATTGAAATAATTAAATCATCAAGTAGATTAAGTTTCTCAAAAAAAAATTCCACAAAAATAGTTAAGCTTTCAACTCAAAAATATGAATTTTTAACCAAAAATTAAAAGATTAAATTTTTAGTAGAAACAATTGATTTTAATTGAAAAACAAATTAACACAATAGGTAAATTTTCAGCCAAAGAGATGAATCTTTAACCAAAAAATCAATTCTAAATGAAAAATGTAATAATTGATATTTCAACAAAAAAATATTTCAGTTCAAAATAAAAAACGCTTAAATTATACCAAAAAGACGAATTTTCAAACATCTTTCGAAATGGCTGAAATTTATTAAAATATTGTGTTATTTTCTTTAAAAATTAATTTTTCAGAATAAAAATCATTCAAAATTTTACCAGCAGTTTAAAAATTTTGCTGTATTCTTGAAACGATTTAAAATCCTGAAAAAGCTTCAACATTTTATTCCGCAATCTTTTACAATCTACACTTTGTTTAAAAAGATTTTGATGTTTTCAAATTTTTATATAAATTTTAAAATTGTTCAAAATCTTTTAATATATTTTTTCAAATATTCGAATTTTTTTTTCAAATTCTGCAAAATTAAAAAAATTGACAAAGCCTTCGTACAGATTTTCTTCCAAATTTTCAGAAATCTTTTAAAATGTTTTGAAATTTTTTTTAATTTGCTCTAAAAATTAATTAGATTCATCTAAGCAAGACAAATTAAAAAACGAAAAGTTGGATCGCTGACAAAAAGAATAATTTTTAACCAAGAAGATAAATTTTCAAACAAGTAGATTAAATTTTTGACAAAAAATTAGAATTTTTCACGAAATATTTCAATTTTCCAATCAAAAATATCAATTTTTAACTGAAAATGGAAGGATTAAATTTTTAGTAAGAACAATTAATTCTCAATTTGAAAAAAGAATTGTTAAGAAACTAGTCGAATTCTTAATCACAGGGACAAACCTTCAATAAAAAAAATGAATTCTAAATGTAAAATATAATAATTGATATTTCAATTAAAAAATATTTCAACTTAAAATCAAAAACGCTTTAATGAACCAAAAAAAAAACAAATTTTAGAACATCTTTTAAACTGACTAAAGTTTATTAAAATCTTTTTGAATTTCCTTTAAAAATTAATTTTTCAAAATCAAAAACCTTCTTTAATTTTTACAGAAATTAAAAAAAAATTTATTATTTTGGAAAATAATCCGTAAAAAGTTTGAAAATTTTATTCCGTAATCTTCACAAATCAACCATAGGTTTTCTTTTAATGCGTGAAAATTTTGAATATTTTCTTCGAATGTTTATAAATCTTTTGAAAGTTTTGAAATATTCTTAAATTTTCTTAAAAAGTTAAATTTTTCGAATAAAAATCATTTTAAATTTACTCAGAAATCAAGGAACACATTTCAAAAATTGTTTAAAAATTTTTTTAGAATTTAAAAAAAATGTATATTTCGTTTTAATTCTTTTTAATCTTTCTAAATTTTTAATTATTTTTGATTTTTTTTTAAAGCTTTCAAATATATTATAAAAACAATTCGACTTTTGGAAAAAATTCTGCAGAAATAAAAGCATTGCTTTAAAATTTTCCATTTTTTTTTTTTGACAATTTCGAAAATCTTTTTGATATTAAAAAAAAATTTTTTTTCGTATTCTGTTGAAACCTTACGAAATTTTTAAAAAACTATAAACATTTGTTCTAAATTTTGAAAAACACAAAAACGTTTTAAACGCTTTAAAATCATTTCAAAATTTTTAATTGTTCTTAAATATGTTTGAAACTTCTTTAAAACCTTTCCACAATTTTTGAATCTTGCAAAGTTGAAACATTGTTCAACAAAATCTTCTATATTCCTTGTCAAAATCTTAGAAAAACATTAAAAATTTTTTGAAATCTCTCTCAAAAATTCATTTCAATTATTGAAAAATCATAAATTAATTTTTTTTTCAAATATTAACAAATCAACATTTTACTCAAAAAATTTTGAAATATTTTCAAAACTACTAAAAATTTTGAATATGTATCTTTTAAAAAAAGAAGTTTTCATAGCATTTTTTAAAACACCGCAAAATAAAAAAAATCTTAAAATCTTCCAGATTTCTTGTCGACATTTTCAAATCTTTGAAATTTAAAATTAATCTTTAAAAATAAAACCTAAATCATATTAAATTTTTCAGGAATTTCTTTTTCGGTACCGGTAAAAAAAAATTGCCGGTACTGATCATTTTTATTTTTATCAATTTCTTTACAAAAATGTCAGCAAAATTATTTCACACTATTAAAAAATCATTTACAACTGAAATGATGACAATAGATTTGTGTATCAAATAAAACTACTTATTTGGGAACTTTGATTCATAAAATTGATGATGACTACAACTTTTCAAAAAAAGGAACAGATTTATAATTAAAAATATTTTTTTGTATGCTTGGACATGTCAATTTTTCTTATGTATTCTTATTTATTATTTTTTTTTAATTTTTAATTTTGTTAACTTTTTTTAAATTTTATTACAACAAATAATGTTAAAAAAGCAAGTTATTTTTTCTAACTCGTACACAAGTTTTATGATGTAAGCTTTTTTGATAAGAAGCATTGCACAAAAAGATTTCTTCACTTATGTCGAAATATATATTTCAATATATGAAATTGAAATCCTGAAGCAAATAATAAAATTATGAATTAAAAATAAAATTTTGAGAAATAATAAAGAAATATGAATATGAAAAAATTATTACACACAAAGAATTTAAATGTAACCATTTTTTGTATAAATCAAAAATAAACATACAAAATTATAAATAAATTAATATATATATATGTACATTAAATAAATATAAATAAATATATTTTCGCTTATTAATTACTAGAATTAAAAGCAATACCTGAAATATTCTTAATGAGCGAAAAAATTATATGTAGATCATATTGATTCTTTCGAAACTCGATCAGTGAAGGTATTCCTGGTTCTCGCGTAAATGGGTAATTATAGTAATTAAGTTTAGCCTTCAAACAAGTTTCTTATTGATAATGAGAAAATTGACGAATTGAAAAAATTCGTGACATGCGAGAAAAACGAGATTTTGCATGAAGAAGGAAAAAATTAATAACTAATAAAATTAAAATGTAAAAATTAAAAGTAAAAGGATTTCATTGCCTGAAATAGAATAATATATTAATTTTTTATCAAATGTAGAAAATATATATTGACTATATTTCACAGCATATTATTATTAAAAAAAAAATTTTGTACTGAGAAAAAAGATTATTTGAATTAAAAAACAGTTTTTAAACAAAAAGTTATTTATTCTGAAAATTTTTGCATACTTTGATATTATTTATTCTTCATAAACATACCATTAGTTTATCATTTTGGACAATGTAATTGGTCAGACATTCTTAGGTAGAATTTTTAATGTATTTCGTGTCAGCAATTAATTAATGATTAATTGTTGAAAAAAAATACAAAAAAATATTTTTTATTTTTTATTATGGCAGATTTATTATAATTACATGTGTTTGCAACATAGCTTTTCAAAAATATAATTTGTATTTAAATAAATTATTTTTATAATGGATGTTTTCAAAAACTATTCAATAATTAATTGATAGTTAATCGCCTAATACCAAATTAATAAAAACTCATGTCTAATTTTTTGGTTCGATATGTTCAAAAATCTAGATTTTGTTAAAATTTTTCTTTAATCGTCTCAAGTTTAAATTTTTTTTAAATTATTTTAAAACTTCTGAATGTCTCTTTAAAATACTCGATTTTTTTTTTGTTATCTTGCAAAATTGAAAGATTCTGATTTTAAATCATTTGTATTCTTTTTTTAAATTTTAGAAAATTATTAAAAATGTTTTAAAATATTTTCAATTATACTTTTAGAATTTATTTTTTACAATAAAAGATCATTTAACATTCCCTCATAAATCTTGAAAAGAAAATTTTTTATTTTCTTAAAACGTTTCGGAATTTTCAAAAAGCCATCAAATTTTGTTGAAAAAGCTTTTAACCTCCACATTTTTTTTCAATTTTTGGAAACTGTTAAAATTATCAATCAATATGTAATGTTTCGAAAACTCCTAAACCTTATAAATATTTTTTTAACATTATTAAAATTTTTCCTAAAATTAAAGAAAAATTATGCATCAACATCTAAACCTTTTCGTAACATTTTTTTTTAATTTTGCACCTTTAACGAAATTGCTGTAAAATCTTTTGGATTATTGTTTGACAATATTTAAATATATTTTAAAAGTTTTATTAATTTTTTCCTAGAAGTCTTTATAAATATAAATTTTGTTTTAGATTTTTAAAAATCTTTTCAATTTTGCAATTATTTTTTAATTTTTTTGAGACTTTTATATATCTCTTAAGCTTACCTAAATTTTTCATAAAATTTTATAATTTTACAAAATTGGAAATTTTTTTCTTTAAATCTTGTACACTCTTTTTTAAAATTTGAGAAAATCATGAAAAATGTTTTAAAATTTTATAAAATTCTAAATAATTGCCAAATCTTTTTAAAACTTTGGAATATCTCCTAAACTTACTCATTTTTTGAAATTTTGTAATTTTGCAAACTTAAAAATATGTTGCAAGAAATCTTTTACTACATTCTTTTTCGAAATTTTAGAAAATCATTGGAAATTTGATCAAATCTTTAGAAGTTCTGAATTATTTTTTAATCTCTTTGAAACTTCTGAGACTTAAAAATATTTTTTAAATATTTTAATTGTACCAAAATTTGACAGAAAATTGCTGAATTATAAAATATCGGAAGTAGACAATTCCCGAATGATAAAATTGTCGAATTTATTAAAGTAATTTTTTTTACTTATAAAATTAATTAAATTATTTCAATCAAAATTTTAGTTAATTATAAAAAATTTTATTGTTTACTTTTAGGAATTTTATTACTCGGGAATTTTATTATTTGGGAATTTTATTATTGGGGAATTTTATAAATTGGAAATTTTTGTTTTCGGGATTTTTTGTTATATTTCGGGAATTTTATCATTTCGAGAAATTGCTATTTCAAACTTTTGTTCGAGGATTTCACAGACGACTGAAAAATTCAGAAAAATAAAATTCATGACACTGTTAAATTCCCGAATTAAAAAATTTCCAAATAATAAAATTTCCTACCGAAAATTGACGAATTATAAAATATCCGAACTAGAAAATTCCCGAATGATAAAATTCCAAAATTTGAATAATTAACAATATTTGATGAATTTGATTCATTCATTAAAAATGCAATAATAAAATATTTTTATAACAAAATTATTATTACATATGTTTAAAGTTTCTAAAATTATTTTTTGAATTTAAGACAACTATAGCTGTAAAGAAAATTTCGTCCAGAAATTTTTTTTTTATTTATTGTTATTTTAAATTCAAACAAAAAATTAAAAAATTTAAAACGTTCAAAATAATTTTGTTATATAAATATTTGGTTATTTTATTTTTAAAAATTAATATTTATGAAGAAAATGAATTGTTTGAATTCGGGAATTTTGTAGGTCGGAAATTTTATAATTTGTCAATTTTCTATGGGAAGTTTTATTATTCGAGAAAACATAAAAAAATAAAATTCCTGACACTGTGAAATTCCCAAATTGGAAAATTTTCGAATAATAAAATTCCCGAATGATAAAATTGCCAAATTCAAAAATTCCTAAATAATAAAATTTCTGGATGAAAAATTTCGAATTGGAATATTCTGGAATAATAAAATTCCCGAATCAGAAAATTCTCAAAAAATGAAATTTCGGGAATTTCATTATACGGGAATTCTATAATTCGGGATTTTTCAGTCGTCCCAAGTAAAATTTCCGAATAATTAAATTTTCAAATAATAAAATTCCCGAATTGGAAAGTTTCCGAATAATAATATTAATAATATTTCCGAGTCAGAAAGTTACTGAATAATATAATTTTGGATGAGTTTATAATATTGCCAAATTTGAAAATTCAAAAATAATAAAAATTACCGGAAGAAAACTGGGCATTATAAAATGTCTCGAATTTGAACAAATAAACAAATTTTAGTATATAAATATTGTTTATTCATTAAAAATATAATAATCAAATAAAAATGTATATTTTTAATGTTCAAAGTTTCTAAAATTATTTTCCAAATTAAAAATAACAACAAATAAAAAAAAATTTGATTCAGAAATATGTCTTTTCAATTATAGTTATCTCAAGTTTAAAAAATAATTCAAGATGCATTAAAAATTAAAAATAATGTATATATATATATCATCATTGTATTTTTAACAAATAAATTATATTTATAAAAAAAGGTTTAATTGTTTAAATTCGGGAATTTTCTAGTTCAGATATTTCATTATTCGGGAATATTATTTTTTGTGATTTTTTAGTCGTTTGTGCCGAATTATAAAATATCCGAACTAGAAAATTCCCGAATTTAAACAAACAATTCTCCTTATAAACATTATTTGCCAATAAAAAATGCAATAATAATTTAATACTTTTGTCACAAAATTTAACGTTTAAAGTTTCTGAAATTATTCTTTCAATTGAAAATAACAATAATTGAAAGAAAGAAATGTTTTGATGAAATTTTGTTTACAGTTATAGTTTTTTTTAATTCAAATGATAATTTAAGAAACTTTATACACAATAATAATTTGTTTATAAAACTATATGATTATTGGACTTTTTATGAATAAGTAATATTCATAAACATTTTTTTTTATTATTTAAATTTGGGAATTTCCTGAAGAGTGAATTTTATTATTTGGTAATTTTCGAATTTTTCAGTCGTCCCATTGTCTTCCCGATCAATTCCCGTGTTTTCCAATTTTTTTAAAGTTCCGGCTATTTCCCGGTTTCCGTGGTTATTCGACACCCTGTTGTCATAAAAAATGTCTTTTAATCAAAAAAAAATTTTGTTATTTAAATCAAATTTCAGGGCATTTAAAAATTTTCTAAGCTCTCAATTGTCTGAAGCTTTCTGTATTCACTCGAATTTCTGTTGGCAATAATCTGAGCCTGCAAGTGGGAATATGCATACAAATCGCCTTGCATCGTGTAGAAAACTTTATAAGACGTAAAGTTTAACATTAGATGAGATGGAAAACTTTGACTCAAGAAACACAACGTTCTTCGACGTTTCTTGGCACAAGTTGTACAATGTAGTTGTTACTGAGTAGTTTGCTTTAATACTGTCAGAGAAAACGTGTCTGGAATTACACAATATAAATTAAATCTAATTTCGATTTAGTAATTTCAAAGCCAAATTAATATTAGAAATGAAAATTATAAAAAAAAAATTTGTTTATTTGGGACGACTGAAAAATCCCGGAAAATAAAATTTCCGACATTGTTAAATTCTCGAATTGGAAAATTCTCGAATAATAAAATTCCCGAATTGGGAAATTTCCGAATAATAAAATTCGCGAATAATAAAATTCCAAAATAATAAAATTCCCAAATAATAAAATTCCCGAATAATAAAATTCCCGAATCATGTATAACATTTCGAAATAATAAAATTGCTAATTCAAACATTCTTGAATAATAAAATTCTCGAACAGTTTATAATACTACTGAATTATAAATTTTTCCAATAATAAAATTCCCGACAGTTTCTAACATTACCGATTTTGAAATTTCCTGAAAAATGAAATTTCAGGCAGAAAATTGCCAAATAATAAAATATCCGAATTAGAAAATTCCCAAATATAAAGCAATAAAAAATTATTTTAATGAATAAAGAAATGAATTGCGATACGATTTACATCGTAATAATTTAATTAATTTTATGCATAAAAAAGATTTCAATTATTGAAATTCGTGAATTTTTAATTCGGTAATGTTATTAACTGTTAGGGAATATTAATTGGGAATTTTTCAATTTGAGAATATCATAAACTGTTTGTTTTATTTTAATTTTCGGAATTTTTTTTGTTAGTATATTTTATAATTTGTCAATTTCTCGTTGGGAATTTTATTAATCGGAAACTTTTTAATTTGGTAATATTATCAACTGTTTAGGAATTTTATTTTTCGGAATTTTCCTAGTACGGATATTTTATAATTCAGCAATTTTCTGTTAGGAATTTTATTATTCAGGAATTTATTAATTTGTGGATCTTATTATTTCAAAGTTTAATTATTTAGGAATTTTTTAATTTGGAAATTTGATTAATTGAAAATTTTATTATTCGGGAATTTCATAATTCGGTAATTTGACAGTGTCAAGAATTTCATCTTTTGGAATTTTTCTAGTACGGATATTTTATAATTTAGCGATTTTCCTTTGGAAATTTTATTATTGGGGAATTTTTGAATTTAGGAATTTCATTATTCGAAAATTTCATGAATCAAAAATTTTATTATTCGAAAATTTTATTATTCGGGAAGTTTATTAATTCGGGATTCTTTAATTCCTGAATTTTGTGAAATGGAAATTTTATTGTTGGGGAATTTTATAATTTGGGAATTTTCCAGTATTGGGAATTTTTTTGAGAAATATTTTTATGACGGATATTTTATAATTCGGCAATTTACTTTTGGGAACTTTATTATTCATTAATTTTTCAATTCAGAAATTATATTATTCGGGAATTTCATAATTCGGGAATTTAACAGTGTTGACAATTTTATTTTTCGGAATTTATATAGTACGGATATTTTATTATTTGGCAATTTTCTGTTGGGAATATTATTATTTGGAAATTTCGTTATTCAAAATTTTCCGATTCGGGAATTTCATTATTCGAGAATTTTATTATTCGGAAATTTTATTTTCCGGGAATTTTTTTATTTAGGAATTTCATTAATTGGAAATTTTATTATTTGGGGATTACATAACTCGGGAATTTTCAAGTGTTGGGAATTTTATTTTTTGGATTATTTCTAGTACTGATATTTTATAATTCGGCACTTTTCTGTTAGGAATTTTATTATTGAAGAATTTTTAAGTTTGGTAATTTTATCATTCAGAAATTTTTTTATTCGAAAATTATATTGTTCGGGGATTTTATTATTTCGAAATTTTTAACTCGTAATTTTTTCAATTCGGGAATTTTATTGATTGGAAATTTTCTTATTCGGAAATTTCATAATTCTGGAATTTTTTAGTGTCGTGAATTTTATTTTTTGGAATTTTTCTGGTACGGGTATTTTATAATTTGACAATTTTTTGTTGGGAATTTTATTATTCGGGAATTAACCAGTTCTGGAATTTTATTATTTGGGAATGTTGTTTTTCAGTGATTTTATCATTCGGGAATTCTATTGATTGGAGATTTTATCATTTGGCATCGAGTATATTCCAGTGTTCAAAATTTTATTTTTCTAAATATTTTTAGTAGGGATATTTCATAATTTTGCAATTTTCTCTTGGTAATTTGAACTTCGGAAACTTTCCTATTCGGGAATTTCCCAATTCGGGAAATTTATTTTCTGGAATTTTTTTGTTCGTACATTTTATAACTTTTCAATTTTCCGTTAGGAATTTTCAAATTTGGTAATATTATCAACTGCTCAGGCATTTTATTATTTGGTAATTTTTCAATTCTGGAGTTTTATTATTTGAGCATTTTCTTATTCAACAATCTTCCAATTTGGGAATTTTATTATTCGAGAATCTTCTAGTTCAGAAATTTTCTAACTTGGAAATTTTATCATTCAGGAATTTTCCAGTGTTGGGAATCTTATTTTTCGGCATTTCGCTAGAACGGATATTTTATAATTCGTCGATTTTCTGTCGGGAATTTTCAAATTCGGTAATTTCATTATTTGGAAATTATATTCAGGAATTTTATTATTCGGAACTTTAATTATTCAGGAATTCTCCGATTCGAGAATTTTATTTTTTGGAATTTTTCTTGTTCGTATATTTTATAATTTGTCAATTTTTCGTTGGGAATTTTATTCTTTGGGAATTTTCTAATTTGAAAATTTTATTAATTAAAAATTGTATTATTCGGGAATTTTATGATTCGGGAATTTTCCCGTGTTAGGAATTTTATTTTTCAGAATTTTCCTAGTACAGATATTTCATATTTCAAGAATTTTCTTTTGGGAATTTTATCATAATGGAACTTTTCTATTCATGAATTTCATCAATCGAGAATTTTATTATTCGGAAATTTTATTATTCGAAAATTTTATTATTCGGAAATTTTATCATTTGGGAATTCTCTTATTCATGAATTTTCTTGAATGGAAATTTTATTATTTGCGAATTTTCCAGTTTTGCGAATTTTATTTTTCGGAATTTTTCTAGTACGGATATTTGATGAATCGGAAATTTTCTTTAGCGAATTCTACTACTCAGGAATTTCATTATTCGAAAATTTTCGAATTCGGGAATTTTATTATTCGTGAATCTTATGATTCGGGAATTTTCAAATTTAGAAATTTTGTAATTCTGGAATTTTCTAGTGTTGGGAATTTTATTCTTTGCAATTTTTATAGTACGGATATTTTATAATTCGGCAATTTTATGTTGTGAATTTCATTATTCGAGGCTTTACTAGTTCAGGAATATAACTATTTGGAAATCTTGTTTTCCGGGAATTTAATCATTTGGGAGTTTCATTAATTGAAGATTGTTTTATTTCGGATCAGGGATGTTCCAGTGTTAAGGATTTTCTGTTTCGGAATTTTCCTTGTTGATATATTTTATGATTTTTCAATTTTTCGTTGGGAATTTTCAAATTTGGTAATATTATCAACTGCACCGGAATTTTATTATTTGGTAATTTTCCATTTGGAATATTTTATTATTTTAGAATTTTATTATTCGAAAATCTTCCAATTCGGGAATTTTTTAATTTGAAAATTTTATTAATTTAAAATTTTATTATTCAGGAATTTTATGATTTGGGAATTTTCCGGTGTTAGGAATTTTATTTTTGAGAATTTTCCTAGTACGGATATTTCATTTTTCAGGAATTTTCTTCTGGGAATTTTATTATTAAGGAATTTTCCAATTCATGAATTTTATTAATCGGAATATTACATCATTCAGAAGTTTTATCATTCGAAAATTTCATTATTTGGGAATTTTATTATTTGGGAATTTTATTATTTGGGAATTCTTTAATTCATAAATTTTATTAAATGGAAATTTTATCATTCGGGAATTTTGCAATTCGGGAGTTTCCCAGTGTTGGAAATTTTATTTTCCGGAATTTTTCTAGCACCGATACTTGATAATTCGGAAATTTTCTTCAGGGAATTTTACTACTCAGGAATTTTATGATTCGGAAATTTTTGAATTCTGGAATTTTATTATTCGTGCATTTTATTATTCGCGAATTTTATGATTCGGGAATTTTATTATTCATGAATTTTATTATTCCTGAATTTTATTATTCCTGAATTTTATGATTTAAGAATTTTCCATTGCAGGAAGTTTATTTTTTTAGTACGGATATTTTACAATTTGGTGATTTACTGTTAGGAATATTATTATTCAGAAATTTTATTATTTAGGCATTTCTCAGTGTGGGGAATTTTATTTTTTGGAATTTTTGTAGTACGGATATTTTATAACTCGCCAATTTTTTGTTGGGAATTTTATTATGCAGGAATTTTCCGAATCGTGAATTTCATTGTTCGGAAATTCTATTATTCGAAAAATTTATTATTCGGGAATTTTTTAATTTGAACATTTTTTTAGTTGGAATATTTACTATGCGGGAATTTTATGATTCGGGAATTTTCAAGTGTTGGAAATTTTATTTTTCGGAATATTTCTAATATGGATCTTATAATTCGGTAATTTTCTGTTGGGAATTTTGTTATTAGGGAATTTTTTAAATCCGGAATTTAATAATTTGGGATTTTTATTGTTGGGGAATTTTATTATTCGGAAATTCTAATATTTGGAAATTTCATTATTCAAAAATTTTATTATTTGAAAATTTCATTATTCGAGAATTTAATCATTTTGGAATTTTTTAATTCATGAATTTCATTAGATGGAAATTTTATTATTCGCGAGTTTTCCAGTGCAGGAAATTTTATGTTTTGAAAATTTTCTAGTACGGATATTTTATAATTCATCGATTTTCTGTTGCTAATTTTATCATTAACGAATTTCCCAATTTGGGAATTTTATTATTCGGGAATTTTCTAATTCGGGAATTTTACAGTGTCAGGAATTTTATTTTTCGAGCTTTTTCCGTCCCCACCACACAAGGAATTACTCTATAATTAAAGAGTGGTCATCGACAAGAATTTGAAAAACAGATAGCATTCAATCTCCGAGATGTGAAAAAATTCATAATTACTTTTTTTACAAATTAAGCTACGTGAGGTGATGAGTATGGTTCAATCAAAGAAGAAAATTTCATCAGCTTCTAATAAGAGAGAGTCTATGTAGTGAAAAAAAGTTGGATGCGAAGGTCAAAGTGTTTTTCGTATTAATGTTCTCCGCAACAATTTTGAAGAATACATTCCCTCAAATGTATTTTGAATGATGTAAATTTCTCGAAAGTTGCAAGCAGACCTAAAATTCGTATAAGATAGGCAGGCCTTAATTGCAAGCCCTCAGTTACAATCCAGCTTCTTTCGAGATTTCGTCAAGTGCTACTTTTTATGAGATTCAATTAAAATTTTAAAAAAATTAAATCGAAATCAGGTTAAACTTTTTACTAAAATTTAATGACAATGACCTCAAATCTTGTTTAACGAAACGTGATACTTGTAGAATTGTGGAAAGAGAAGGGAGTGATTCGGTGATTATATAAAAACAAGATCTATGTTGCAAGGAGCGATAGTTCTTCGTGATTTACGAGACTCGCGACTTGTTTATCAAATCTTGTCCGATTCGTGAATTGCATTTTTCTGTTCTCGTTTTTTAATATAATTTATTTGTTTAATTATTCAGTGAGTAATTAGTTTATAAAAAAGTTTCAAGATGGGACGACGAAGTAACTCCATTGAGGAGCGATTACCCAATGTAAGAAAGTGTGATTAATATGCGTAGTTACAAGATTATTCTATTACCTTATGATGCTAATGAGTTCATTAATGACTCTGCGAGATACGAGTTTGGAAATGAATTATTGGTGGTTCAAATAATCAGTCAAATTTTTTCATTATTTTTAGGTAGATTCGATAATTTTTTTTCTTTGATTGAGAGTCGGGTGACCAGTTGTCCTGATTTAGCAGAAAATGTCCTGATTTATTAGGAAATGTCCTGATTTATCAGGAAATGTCCCGATTTCTTATCGAAGAAAACTAAGAAAAAAGTTTATTAATTAACATATTGTAAAAATTGTACTCAAATGAAAATGTTGACATCGAAAAAGTATTTTGTATAATTTAAAAACTTGTAGAATTAACAAAAAATTTTATCATTTTGTTCAAAATTAAACAATTTTGGTTAAAAAAACAGAACCTTTTGCCTTGAAATTTCAACTGTTATGTTGAAAATTCATCTTTTTGGGTTGAAACTTCAACTGTTTGAATATTATATATTATAATAATTATTATAATAATTTAATTGTTCTACTTTATCTTGAAAACGTATTTTCTTGGTTTCCAATTCGTTTTTTACTGTTTAAAAATTTATTTTTGTTTTTTTTATTCTTCATCTTTTTTTTGTAGAAAATTTAACAATCTGGTTGAAAATGCATTCAAAAAATTATATTACTTTTGTCTGTTTTGATTTATTACTTTAATTGAAAATCTTATTATTTCGTTAATAATTCCTTTTTTTATTTTAAAATTATGTATGACTCTTGCCACTAGAAGTCTTTGAAAAAGATTTAGAAACACTTTTTTTTGCATTAACATTATTCATCTCCTAAGTGTAATTTTTTTCAGGTGTCATATTTCTTTCTTAGGTGTCATATTTCTTTTAGGTGTCATATGGCTGTTATACCTAAAAGAAAAATTTGCAATAGATTGTGCAGATTGTATTCAATTAGTTAAATTGGTTAAAAAATCATTAACTTCATTTAAAATTCGTTTTTTTGTGAAAAAATTTATTCTCGTTTTTTTAATTTATTTATCTTTTTTCTTGTAGAAAATTTAACTATCTGGTTAAAAATGCATTTTTGTTTATTTTGAATATACATTATTTTAGTTATAAATTTATTTCTTTGGTTGAACATTTAACTATTACATTAAAAATTCGTTTATTTTTCAGTTTAGAAATAATGTTTTAAATTGAAAATGCAACTGTTCTATTTTTGCTTGGAAGTTTATCTTTTTGGTTTAAAATTAGTCTGTTTTGATTTATTACTCCGGTTGGAAATCTTATTCTTTCGGTAATAATTTTTTTTTTATTATGAAATCATGTAGGACTGTTGCTACTAAAAGTGTTTAAAATAGATTTGAAAAACATACCTTTTCCGCATTAACATTATTCATCTCCTAGATCTTATTTTTCTGGCAGGTGTCATATTTCTTCTTTGAGTGTCATATTTATTTTTAGTTTTTATATTGCTTTTATACCTAAAAGGAAAATTGGCAATTAATTGTACAGAGTGTATTTAATTCATTAAATAAAAATCTTAACCTTGAGAAAGTATATTGTCTAATTTATATACTTGGTAAATAAACATACATTTTTTTATTATTTTGTAAAAATTGAACAATTTTTTTGCAAAAAGATGAATTTTTTTCTTTAAAAATTAAATTGTTTAGTTAAAAATTCATCTTTTTGTGTTGAAAATTCAATTATTTAGTCGAATATTATGTAATATAACAATTATAATCATAACTTATTTGTTCTATCTTTGGTTAAAAATTCTTTGCTTAGTTAAAGATTCGTAGTTTTTTTTTTAATTTATCTTTGTTCTATCAATTCTTTTTTTTTATTTCGTGGAAAACCTAACTATCTGGTTCAGAATTCTCTTTTTTGTTGTTAAATATTTATCCTTTCAGTTAAAAATTTATTTCTCAATTCAAAAATTCACCTATTTTTTAGAAATTCGTTTATCCTCCAGTTTAAAAATAATTTTCGTGGCTGAAAATATAACTGTTTCAATAAAAATTAAAATATTTTTTGTCGAAAATATCAACTATTACACATTTAGTTGAAAATTATTTTTTTTATACTGCAGATTCATGACTATAAGACTGTTGTCACTAAAAGTGTTTAAAATAAATTCAGAAATAAACCTGTTTTGAGTTAAAATTATTAACCTTCTAGGTTTCATATTTTCTTTTAGGTGTCATATTTCTTCTAAGTGTCATATTTCTTTTGTACCTAAAAGAAAAATGTATATTAGACTGTACAGGTTGTACTCAATTAATAAAAAAAAATAATAATAATTTTAAAAACGAAAAAGTATATTGCATAATTTATAAACTTAGGGAATGAACATAAAATTGTGTCATTTTGTTCAAAATTCAACAATTTCTATGAAAAAAACTGAATCTTTTTCCTTAAGAATTCGTCTTTTTGGGCTAAAAATCCAACTATTTGGTCGAATACTAACTTTTTCGCTAAGAATTCATATTTTTCATATGAAAATTCAACTGTTTTGTAGAAAATTCGGTTTTTGCCATGAAAATTCCACATTTTTGGTGAATCTTTTTTCTTTATAGACTGAAAAATCTTTTTTGGTTGCAAATTTAACTATGTTGATAAAAATTTGTCTCCTTAATTAAAACGTTGTTTCTTTGGTTGAAATTTAAACTTTTTTTTGCAAATTCGTTTTTTTATCATAATTAATTTCTGTTATTAAGTATTAAATTATTTTAATTTTTCTGTAGAAAAATGATCTTTTCAGTTGAAAAATTCACTATTTGGTTAAGAATTAACGATTTCTCTTAAAAATTCGTTTCTTTTGTAGAAAAGTAATCTCGTCAAATGAATCAAAAAAGATCAATTTCCAACCAAAAAGATTAATTTTTTACCAAAAAGAGGAATTTTTAACAAAAGAGTTGAATTTTTAACAATGAAAGACGATTCCCACACCAAATAAATCATTATCTAACAACAACAAAATAAATTTTTTAGAAAAATTGAACAGTTACATTTTTTGGTAAAAACTTTAATTTTCAACAAGAAAAAAACTAATTTTTTAACAAAATATTTAAATTTTCAACTTTAAAATTTTTTTAACTAACTAAAAAATGTGACTATAACATTTTTTCTTAACAATTTCTTTTTTTTTCTAGTTAAAAATTTATTTCTTCATTAGAAACTCCTCTATTTTGGGTTGAAAATTTAATTATTTTGGTAGACAATTCATATTTTTTGATTAAAAATTTAGCCTTTTTGTATAAATTTCTTTTTTAATCTTGAAAATTTGACAATTATGTTGGAAATTATTATTTTTTTTTAAATCATATTTTTAGTTTATAAACTCAATTTTTTTGCAAAAAACTTGCCTTTTTGGATTGAAAATTTAATATTTTGAATTAAATTTTTTTCTATTGACTAAAAAAATCTTTACTGGTTGAGGATTTAACTCTTTTGTAAAAAATTCCTTTTTTTTTGTCAGAAAATTACTCTTCTTAGTGAAGAATTTATTTTTTTGGTTAAAAATTTATCTCATTGGTCTTTGGTTGAAAATAAACTATTTAATCAAAAAATTATTTTATTTTGACTTCAAAATTTGACGATTTAATTATTTCAGTTTTGGTTAAAATTTGATTTTTTTGTTCAATATTTATCATTTTTGATAAAAATTTATTACCCTGATTGAAAATTTTTCTATTTCTTAAAAAAATCGTTTCTTCATTTATTACATTTTTACTTGGAAATTCAACTTTTTGGTGAGGAATTTATTTTGTTGTTGTTTAAAACGCGGCTTTTTTTATTTGAAAATTTAATCTTGTTTGGAAAAAATTTATATTCTTGGTTGAAGATTCAATTGCTTTGTTAAAAATTTTGTATTTTTGGGTTGAAAATACAACTGTTTTGCAGGGAATTTATTTTTTTGCTTGAAATTTCAACATTTTAGATGAGGAATTTATTTTTTGATCAGATAATCTTTCTCAAATAATCAAACTCTTTTGTTGAAAATTTCTTTTTTTTTTGTTCGAAAATTAGTCTGTTTTGGTTGAGAATTTAACTAATTTGTTAAAAAATTTAATTTTTGTTCAATTTAACTGTTTTAATTAAAAATTAAAATATTTTTGGTGACAATATCAACTATTACATTTTTAGCTGCTAATTAATCTTTAATTATTGAAAATTTATCATTTTCGTTAAAAATCGAAATATTTTGGTCTTAATTCCTTTTTTCTTAGTTATACATTTCGGTGTGCCTGTTTTCACTCAAAGTGCTTAAAATGAATTAAAAAACTAACCTTTTTTGCATTAAAATTATTGATCTCCTAGGTGTCATATTTCTTTTAGGTGTCATATTTTTTCATGTGTCATATTTCTTTCAGGTGTCATATTTCTTTCAGGTGTCATATTTCTTTTTAGTTGTCATATTTTTTAAGGTCATTTTTTTGTTGTCATATTTAGCTTGGGTGTCATATTGCTTTTATACCTAAGTGAAAAATTTATAATGGTGCGGTAAAATGAAAAATTATTAAGGAAAAGTTAGATAAAGTCAGAGAATTTCGAAATTGAGATGCTGTAGCAACCCTAAAAATATTCCAGCTGAAATTTTAATATTGAGAAATAATCTCTTATTTGCAGCCAAAGCTTATGGAGGGTGGCAACTATATTAAGGAAGGTAGAGATTCAGCAAGAAGTACATGCCTCATCTTTTCTCCCAAAGAAGAGGACGAAGTGGGAGCATTAGGAAGGTATCTCCAGCTTTTCACAGTGAGTACTGAAAAATGTGCATTTGAATTGAAAGTCCTCAGAATTTAATCAGTACGACTTCTTCCAACATTGATCTATCTAAAAGTAAGTTTTTGCTGAGATGTGAATCGAGGAATGTAATGCGAAGCAATACATTTCATATGAATCAGATCTTTTACTACTACGACATAATATCCCTTGATTAATTTGTTCCTTCAATATTATTTAATTTTTTGTGTGTGATAAACTTTCTTAATACTCTAATTAAAAAAATGTATAATTTAAAAATTATTTGAAAATTTAAATGGAAATAATTACGTAATGCTTTCAATACATAAAGA
>JAUELO010000023.1:2183388-2197478 GCA_032357855.1 Amphibolips quercusostensackenii
TTAAAAAAAAAATATATATATATATATATATATATATATTACAACAAACACTATTGCATAGCATTGTAAAGAACCTGAAAATATGTAAATTCCTCTGAAAATAATAACAAACTAAAAAAATAACATTAAAAGTTATCACAGTAGATAAATCATTACAAAAGTACTCACTGGTACATAATATGCAAACATATTTTTCATAATATGGCATCTTCTTCAGAATAACTTTAGTGAATGTAAACAATATGTACATCCTATATGGCAACCTTATTTTACAGAAATCATTACCGTGACATTAGAAAGAAATATATATATATATATATATATATATATATATATACACATTATAGCAAACACTATTAAAAAGCATTGTAGACAATCTAAAAATATGTTAATTTTTCTGAAAATAATAACACACCAAACAAAATAACATAAAAAGTTATCACAGTGGATGAATGATTGCAAAATTACTCACTAGCGTACATAATATGTAAACATATTTTTTATAATACGACATCTTTCTCAGAATACCTTTGGTAAATTCAAACAATATGTACATCCTATATGTCAACCTCATTTCAAAGAAATAAATACCATGATGACATAAATATATATATATATATATATATATATATATATTATAACAAACACTATTGAAAAGCATTGTAAAGAACCTGAAAACATGTAAATTCTTCTGAAAATAATAACACGCTAAGCAAAATAACATAAAAAGTTATCACGGTGGATAAATTATTACAAAAGTACTCACTAGTGCATAATATGCAAACATATTTTTTATAATATGGCATTTTTTCAGAACACTTTTGGAAAATTTAAACAATATGTACATCCTATATAGCAACCTTATTTTACAGAAATAAATATCCGCATGACATTAAAATTTATACATTATAAAAAACACTATTGAATAGCATTGCGAAAATCTAGAAATATGTAAAATATTTTGAAAATAATAACACACACAACAAAAAAATATAAAAAGTTATTACAGTGGATAAATTATTACAAAAGTACTCACTAGTACATAACATGAAAACATATTTCTCATAATATGGCGTCTTCCTCAGAATATCTTTGGTTATGGGCAACAGGGGTATAACCTACTTATTTTTGATAAGTATCTGGGTGATTTACAAATTCAAAAATATGTACATCCTATATGGCAAGCTGATTTTAAAGAAAATATGTAAATTTCAAATAATGAGGAAAAAATCATGATGCTCAAACTTATTTTTAATAACTATCAGGGTAATTTATCAATATATAAAATCATATATGCATCCTATTAGCAAACTTATTTTTTAATAAGTATCTGAATGACATTTCATATACATTAAAATGTACATAAAGTGTCATTATACAATTTTCTGTATAACCTGAAAATATGTAAAAATTTAAAAAATTGACTATTACATTGTCAAAAATAGGAAAACAAACAATCCTAAAATGTTTTGCATTTATAAAATTGCTAATATTTAAAACATTTCTCATACAAAAATTTTAAATAAACATATTTCTTTAATAAAATTGAGGTGAAAATTATGAGACCTCAATTAAAATCATTTACAGCAATATTCCTTATGCATAAAATGTATTTCATTAATTTTCAAACAATCACTCAATTTATTTACGTAAGTTTTCATGACTGACTTTCTCAAAATACGACGTAAAATGTATTTCAGTCATTTTTCTACATTTTTCATCCAGTCACAGATATTATACTACTAATATTCTTCTATTTTTTTCGAGTTTGATATGGAATTAGTTGAAAAGATTATTAATATTTTAATTTTTAGAAAAACATTAAATGAAATTTATTTGAATGTTTCAATAAAAATAATAGATTAATGCTTTTTATGTTGTAAATTGTTTAATTCATTAACAGCTGATGAGATGTTTTATTTATGTTAAGGTCATATAATTAAATATTTGCTATTATTTTTGTAATAAAAGGTAATTTTGTTCTCTAAAACACATCTCTTACAATTGTATACTTTTTTAAATGCTTGTGATGTTGTGAAATGAGTATCTGAATTAAATTTTTAAAATTATATGTTTATATATTTTTATTCGAATTAGTTTAAAAGTTTATTTATAAATAAAATGTTTAGAAATGCAATTTTTAATTTAAAAAAAAATATAATGTAAAAAGTATTTAAAGTTTTAAATAAAAATATTTGCTTAGTGCTTTTTATGCTGTAAACTGGTTAATTAATGATTAACTAATTCTATTATACTTACATTTTTTAGAATTAGTTCAAAAGGTTATTGATAACTTATATTTTCAGAAATAGAAGTTTAAATTAAAAAAAAAATAAAGTAAAAATGATTTGAATTATTTGATAAAATTCATACTTTAATGCTTCTATTTTGTAAACTGATTAACTAATTATTAACTGACTAATTTTTTTTACAATATTAAAATAAATAAAGGCTTGAAAATAGTGTGAAAAAATCAAGTAACATTATTTAATTATTTACTTGAAATATAATTTGCATAAAAAAAGTTTTTCTTAATATCCCTATTCTTATTATATAATTCATCAAAAGTTGCTGATGTTGTGAAATGAGTATTATAATTCAATTTTCCAAATTATAATATATGTAAATATGTTTAAATTTTTTCTAAAATTAGTATAAAAGGTTTTTAATAATGTTTGGATAAAAATTATAGTTTCACTCTGTGCATGTTGTGAACAAACTAATTAATTATTCGCTTATAATTTTTTTAACAATATTAAGTTAAATCAAGATTGGCTTTTAATTTTTCTTCTTCAATTTATATAAAATGATTATTTATTTTTAAGTTATGGAATTGTATATTGCTTATAATTTGTATAAAAACAGTTTTTTGTGCTTAAAATACCTTTATTCCAATTATATAACTTTTTTCAATGTTTGTGATGTTGTGAAATGAGTATCGGCATTATGATTTCATAATTATATGTATATATGCATTAATTTTTTATGAAAATTGTTTGAAAGTTTATTGATAATTTAATTTTTAAGAAAGATATGAGGTAAAAATTATTTAAATGCATCAGTGAAAATAATTGTTTATTTACTTTTAAGTTGTAAACTAATTAACTGATTGTCGACTGTTTAGTTGTTTTTCAGTATTAAATTACATAAGGATTAAATTTTAATTGTTGTCGATTGAGTAACGTTAATTGATTATTCACTTTCAGATTATGTAATTAAAAAAGAGATATTATTTCTTAATTAAAAGTTAATTCTTTTTTAAATACATCTATTACAATAATATGATTTTTCAAAGTGCTTGTGATGTTGTGGAATGAGTATCTGAATTTTATTTTCAAAATAATATGCAAATATGTTTTTACTTTTTTTTTTAAATTAGTATAAAAGGTATTATATATATACACACATGTATACATATTTAAATTCAAAAATTTTTTTGCAATTTAAATTTTTTTAAATTCAAGTTTGCAAAAATTTCATAATATATGAAAGAAGTACAACATTTTTTTGTCTGTAATTATATAATTTTCCGAAATTTTTTCAATGTTGTAAAATGATTTTCAGAAATTTTCTGAAATGAAATTCTAAGTTTGAAAAAAATATGATGTAAAAATTATTTGAATGTTTCAAAGCAAGTAATTATTTAAAGGCTTTTTATGTTGTAAGCTGATTAATTGACTGACCAATCTTTGTACAATATTGAATTATATAAAGATTGAATTTTAATTTTTCTCTATTAGGTACATTACATTAACTGATTTTTTTAAAGTTTATTCTCTAATTCGTATGATGAATGTTTATTTATGTTTTATATATCTCTATTACAATTATATACTTTTTTTTAAATGTTTGTGATGTAGTGAAATGAGTATCTGAATTCCATATTTAAAATTATATGCCAATGTTTTAATTTTTTCGAAAATTAGTTTCAAACGTCATTAATAAATCAAAGTTTTAAAAATAAAAGTTTAAAAAAATATGTATACAAAGAAAAAATTATTTGAATGTTTTGAAGGAAATAATTTGTAATGCTTTTTATGTTGCAAACTGATTAATTAATTATTTACTGATTCTTTTAAAAATTGAATTCTCTTGAGTGAGTTTAAATGTTCAATAATTAATTAAAGTTCCAGAAATGTAACTTAAATATAAAAAATATATATAAAGTAAAAAGTATCTGAATGTTTACATTCTTTCAGAATCTAATTTCAGCAAAAATTTACATGGTCAAAAATTTTCCATAAATAAATGAATATGCGAAAATTAGGTAAATCTTAAAAATTTGAACAAAAGTTGGCACGCGCATGCGCGCGCGTATAATAGTCTAGTGTACATAAATAGACCAGTAATTGCTTATTTTCTTATCATAATTTTTAGAATAACGAGACATGTTATGTCAACATTTTTTGTTATTTTTCTCATCAAAACATCTTCCCTTACTGCCTTATTATTCTGCGATTCTTTTTGTAATTGTAGTTTATTTTCTTATAAGGAAACTGATATGAAATTTATGAAACAGATGTGTCAATTATAACTTGTTTTTCATTTACATTGAGTCAATATTCACTAGTTATTTAATAGAACAAGATGAAAATAGAAAATTAATGCAGATCTCAACAAAATTATTTAAAAACAATAGTCTATTCCAGGCCAGACAATTAAATTTTTAACGTAGAAAAATGAATTTTCATCCAAGAAATTTTCTATGAAACTAGATCAATTTTAAATCCAAAAAGACGAATTTGCAACCAAGCAGTTAAATTTTATAATGAAAATATGACTTTTTAATAGAAAAGTTGAGTTTTCGCCCAAATTATTAAATTTTTAACTAAATAGTTGAATTTTCAACAACAACAAAATGAATTATCAATTAAACAGTTGCACTTACAACCTAATAAATGATTTAATAAAAAAGGGTTAGATTTTTTATAAAATAGTTGATTTTTCAAGAAAATAGTTAAATTTTCAACCCACAAAGAAAAATTTTCAATCAACTGGTCAAATTTCAAAATATTAATGAATAAACTTAAAAAAACAGTTGCATTTTTAAAAAAATATTTCACTTCTTAAGCAAAAAAGATCAATTTTCTATATTAAAAGACAAACTCTAAACAAAAAAGTTAAATTTTTCAGCAAATTATTACATTTTTAACAAAATAATCAAATTTTAAAAAAAATAAAAATGAATTTAGAACAAAATAATTAGGTTTTTAACAATAAATATAATCAATGATATTCAAACCAAAAATATTGTTGAAACAAAGTTTTTAATGAAAAGCAGTCAAATAATATAATTTTCAGTCAAAAATTTTAATTTTCAACCAAACAAAAAATTAGAATTTCAACAAAATATTTTAATGTTGACATAATATAACGTTTTTGTTAACAAAGTAATTAACAAAATAATTTAACTTTGTTTGTTAACTCAATTTAAAGAAAATGTCTATCCTGATTTTTTTTATAACTCCTTATTCTAGACGATAAAATGTCCTTTTAGAGAAAAAAATAAAAAAAACCTGTGTGCTTTGCACAAATGCTGTTAAGCAAATATCTTTCGTAAACAAAATAAATTTTTCGTTCTTAATTTTTTCTTGAAATTACATTGTTCAATTTTAGTTATATTATTAATGAAAAAGCTTTCAAATGATTCATTCAAAGATTTTTTTATCCTACTTGATTGTTTTTTTTGTTTTTTTCTGGTTAAAACCAATCTTCTTGTTTGAAAATTCGCTTACTACTTGATCAAAAATTAAACTTTCTTGTTAAAAATTTATTTTATTATTTGAAAATCAATCTCTCTGGTTGAAAATTCAACTCATTCTTTGAATTCTTTTTTTAAAATTATTCAACAATTTCGTAAAAATGGATGCATTTTATTATAAGTTCGTCTTTTTTGGTACCAAATTAATCTTCTTGAATAAAAAATGAACTTCTTTGGCAAAAATTAATTTTCAACTATTTTTTTCGATTCAATTTTTTTAAATTAATTTTTTAACTAGAAATTTATTTAATTTGTTTTGGAAAAAATTGATTGTTTTAAGTTTGAAACTTAACAATTTCGTTAAACATTTTGAATTTAATAGTAAGTTTGTCTTTTTTAGTGCAAAATTAATCGTTTTGATTAAAAATTGAACTTCTTTGTTAAAAATTCATTTGATCATTTAGAGAGCCATCTCTCTTGCTGAAAATTCAACTATTTTGTCAACAATTTTTTTCAAATAATTTTTTTAACTAAAAATGTCAATATTTCATTTTTTATCAAAGATTCAACAATATGGTTGAAAATTTATGTATTTTAATTTGTCTTTTTTTGTGCAAAATTTATATTTTTGATTGAAAATTGAACTTCTTTGTTGAAAATTTATTTTATTATTCAAAAAGCAATTTTTCTTGCTGAGAATTCAATTTTTTTGTTAGCAATTTGTGTTGAATAATTTTCTTAACTAAAAATGTCAATATTCCATTTTTCATTTAAAATTCAACAATATGGTCCAAGATTCATATATTTCAGTGTAAATTTATCTTTTCAGGCAAAAATTTAATCTTCTTGGTTGAAAATTTAACTTCTTTGTTAAAAATTTATTTTATCATTTGAAGATACATCTCTCTAGTTGAAAATTAATGTACCTTTGTAGATTTATTTTTTTAAATAATTTTTCAACTGGAAATCAAATTATTTAATTTTCGGCTTGAAAATCGATCGTTTTTAGTTGAAAATTGAACAACTTCGTTAAAAATGTATGGATTTTATAGTAAGTTTGTCTTTTTTGGTACAAAATTTTTCTTCTTGATTAAAAATTGATATTCTTTGTTAAAGATTGATTTTATTATTCAAAGATTCATATCTATTTTGTTTAAAATTGTATTTTTTAAGTAATTTTTTCAACAAAAAATATTAATATTCTATTTTTGGTTTTTAATTTTACAATTTGGTTGAAGATTTATATCTTTTATTGTAAATTTATCTTATTTGGTAAAGAATTAATCTTTTTGGTTAAAAATTCAGTTACTACTTGGTTAAAGATACTTTTTTTTTTTTTAATTTATTCTATCATTTGAAGATACGTCTCTATGGTTGAAAATTCATTTACTTTTTTAGATTAATTTTTTAAAATTAATTTTCCAACTAGAAATTTCATTATTTTGTTTTTGGTTAAAAATGGATCGTTTTTAGTTGAAAGTTCAACAATTTCGTTAAGAATTAATCAATTTTATTGTCAGTTCGTCTTTTTTGGTACAAAATTAATTTTCCTATTAAAAATTGGACTTCTTTGTTAAAGTTTTTTTTTATTATTTGAAGAGCTATCTCCCTTGCTGAAAATTTAACTATATCGTTAAAAATTTTTTTTTTTCATTTTGTTTTTAATTTTTTAACTAAAAATTTCAATATTCTATTGTTGTTTAAAATTCCACAATGTGGTTAAAAATTTATGTATATTATTTTTAATTTATCTTTTTTGGTAAAAAATAAATCTTCTTTGTTGAAAGTTCAGTTACTGCTTGGTTGAAAATTTCACTTCTTTATTAAAAATTCATTTTATTATTTAAAAATCTATCGCTCTGGTTGAAAATTCAACTTATTTTCAAAAATCTTTTTTTCAATTTAATTTTTCAACTGTAAATTTAATCATTATATTTTCGTACAAAAATTGATCGTTTTAGTTGAAAATTAACAATTTTGTTAAAAATTATTAAGTTTAATTGTAAATTCGTCTTTTTAGTACAAAATAAATCTTTTTGATTTAAAATTTAACTTATTTGTTGAAAATTTATTTTCTTATTTGAAGATTCATTTCTTTTGTTGAGAATTTAAGTATTTTGTTGAAAATTGTATTTTTTAGAATAATTTCTTTAACGAAAATTTTCTATATTCTATTCTTGGATAAAAATTTCACAATTTGGTTTTAAATTTATATATTTTATTGTAATTTAATATTTTTTGGTAAAAAAAATTAATGTTCTTTGTTAAAAACACAGTTATTACTTAGTTGAAAATTCAAATTTCTGTATTAAAAATGCAATTTATTTTTTGAATAACTATCTCTCTTGCCGTAAATTCAACTATTCTGTCAAAACAAATTTTTTTTAAAATAATTTTTTAACTTAAAATTTCAATATTCTATTTTTGGTTAAAACTCCACAATTTGGTTGAAAATTTGTATATTTTATTTTTAAATTAATTTTTTTTGTAAAAATTAATATTCTTGGTTAAAAATTTAGTTACTACTTGGTTATGGATTAAAATTCTTTGTTAAAAATTTATCTTATTATTTGAAGAGCCATCTCTCTTGCTGAAAATTTAACTATTTTGTTGAAATTTTTTTAACTTAAAATGTCAATATTCTATTTTTGATTGAAAATTAATACTTTCCATTGTGAATTTATCTTTTTTGGTGGAAATTTAATCTTCTTAGTTGATAATTTTACTTCTTTTGTTAAAAATTTATTTTATTCTTTTAAAGATCCATGTCTCTGTTTAAAAATTCTACTCTTTTGCTTAGAATTGCTTTTTAAAAAAAATTTTACGAACTGAAAATTTCATTATTCTATTTTTGGTTGCGAATTCTACAACTCAGTTAGAAATGTATGTATTTTATTGTAATTTTGTCTTTTCTGATACAAAATTAATCTTCTTGACTGAAAATTAAACTATTTTAAAAAAAATGTATTTTGTTATTTGAAGTCAGCTAAGAATTCAAGTGTTTATTCAAAAATGTTTTTTTTTTAAATAATTTTTTAAATAAAATTTGATTTGATTTTTTTTTGTTTAAAAATTCAACAATTTGGTTAAAGTTATATGTATTTTATTGTAAATTTATTTTTTTTGTGGAAAATTAATCATGTTGAAAGAAAATTCAGTTACTACTCGGTTGAAACATTGGACAAAAGTTTTTTTTTTATTGTAAATTCACCTTTTTTTGTACAAAATTAATGTTTTTAGTTAAAAATTTAGCTACTACTCGGTTAAAAATTTACTTTTTTTGTTAAAAATTCATTTTATTATTTAACGAGTCATCTTGCTTGCTGCAAATCCAACTTTTTGTAAATTTATTTTTTCTATTAAAAAATGTAACTTTTTAATTTAAAATTTAACAATTTGGTTGTATATTTATGTATCTTATTAAAATTTTGTCTCTCTTGGTAGAAAATAACTATCGTTGATTGGAATTCAATTACTTGGTTGAAAATTGAACTTTTTTTTTGAAAATCGCTTTTATCATTTGAAAAGCCATTTCTTTGATTAAAAATCCAATTACTTGGATGGAAGTTAAACTTTTGTGTTGAAAATTCACTTTCTTATTTGAAATTTCATCTCTCTGGTTGCAAATTTAATTATTTTTTCAGAAATTTTTTTTTTCAATTATTTTTTTCAACCTCAAATTTAGTTATTCTATTTTTGTTTAAAACAAAGATACAATGTCCTGATTTTCACTGAAAATCTTTGAGCTTTAGAAATTTTTTTATTTTTTACATTCACTACAAAATAAAAATAACACTTTATATTATATAATATTTTATTCATTTTCAACATTATTTAAATGTAGAAAATATCTTGATTATAAGAAAATAAACTGTTCCTAAATCAATTTGAATACTTATCCTATTCAGAGAAAATTGGATTATTTACCAATTCACGATTGTTCACTAAAACATTAAAAAAAAATGTTCTTAAAGTGAAAACTTTGGCAATCTAGTTAAAAAAAAAAACGATTATTTGGCAGATAATATAACTTTTTTTTAAAGACTGTTTTAAGTAGAATATTTTTTAAAAATCTCTAAAAAATGGTTTTATTCAATTCTAGCATGATTAAAAAATTCTTAAGTCCATTTTTGATACAGCTCTTGAATTAATTTTTGATACAGCTCTTAAATTAATTTTTAAAAAAAGTTTTATAATTTTGATTTAAAGTTTTTATACGAAAAATGTTGTTTCTAAATATTTCAATTTTACGATTTTAAATTTCAGAAAATTCAGCCAAACGATTCCGAGGAAGTTCGGTGTCCGATACGATGCTTACACTCAGAGTATTAGCATAATTGATAGCAAGCATCAGGTGGAAGATTTGGTGCACAATGTCAACCAGGAAGTTCAGATTTTGATGGATGCTCTCAGAAAATTGAAGAATTAAAAAATAAGTGGAATTCTTGTATATTTGAAAATAAGGAATTCTTTATTTTTAATTAAGTTATGCTTGCGTGTATGTGTATTAGGGTGATTCATTTTATTGTAAAAAAAAAATGTTTTTTGAATCTGAATACGCACACTAGCCTAAGTTTTACATTTTCAGTCAACAAAGTTTTCGAAAAAAATGGGATGATCTAGAGGTGTATCTGTTAATTTTTTTTTTGTTAAAAAAATCAGGTGACTAAAAAGGTCGTAGGCGTTCAGATTTGAAAATAATTTTTTGTAATCACTCTCATTTGTATGAATAAGCCTTCAGATGCAAAAATAATATTTAAAAATTCAGACATAAGAATATGTTAATTTTAGTTTATCAACTATAGAAATTATTGTACATAATTTAGTAATAAAATATTATAATAAATATCAATTGGTAAATTTTGTCCATTTTCGAGCCTTTGACATTTTATAAAAATATTTTAATTTTCAACTTTTTAAAGAAATTTAAAACTTTAAAAAATTTTTTTTGATTTTGCAAAAATGTCCAAAATATTCAAAATTTTCGAAAAATTTCAATAATTTCCAAACTTAAAAAAAAAATTCAAACTTTTTAAAAATTTCCAAAATTGTTCAAAATTTCCAAAATATTAAAATTTTTTTTTTAATTTGCAAAAATTGTAATAATTTAAAAAATTTTCGAACCTTCAAAAAATTTTAAAATTTTCTGAAAATTTTTATCATATCCAAACTTAAAAAAAAAATTTGAAACTATCAAGATATTTCTAAAATATTCAAAATTTTTCAAAATTTTTAATGATTTCCGAACTTTTAAAAAAAATTTTAAACTTAAAAAATTTTCGAAATTTTTTGATTTTCTAAAATATTCAAAATTTTCAAAATTTCAAACTTTTCAAAAATTTTAATAATTCATATTCCAGCGTCCTTCAAACTTTTCAACAAAATTTTTAAAAATTATCAATATTTCAAAAATATTCAAAATTTTCCAAAAATTTTAATAATTTACAAACTTTTAAAAAAAATTTAAACTTTCCGAAAATTTCCAAAATTGTTCACAATTTCCAAAATATTCAAAAATTTTTAAAATTTTCAAAAATTTTGATAATTTAAAAGATCTTTAAACTTTAAAAAATTTCCAAAAGTTTAAAAAATTTCCATAATTTTTTAACAAAATTTCCAAAAATTATTAATATTTTCAGAAGTTTTCAAAATTTCCAAAAATTTTCAAAAAATTTTCAAACTTCAAAAAAGTTTAAATCTTTAAAAAAATTTGTTTGATTTTGCAAAAATTTCCAAAATATTCAAAATTTTCTAAAAATTTCAATAATTTCTAAACTTAAAAAAATTTAAACTTTTTAAAAATTTCCAAAATTGTTCAAAATTTTTAAAATATTCGAAATTTTTTTCAATTTGCAAATATTTTAATAACTTAAAAGATTTCTAAACTTTCAAAAATTTCCAAAATTTTTTAAACTTTCCAACAAAATTTCAAAAAATTATCAATTTTTAAAAATTTTTTTATAAAATTTAAAAATTTTAAAAATTTTTCAAAAAAATTTCCAAAAATATTGATAATTTAAAAAATTTTCGAACCTTCAAAAAAATTTTTAAATTTTCTGAAAATTTTTGTTAATTCCAAACTTTAAAAAAAAATTTAAACTATCAAGATATTTCTAAAATATTCAAAAATTTTCAAAATTTTTAATGATTTTCAAACTTTTTAAAAAAATTTTAAACTTTTAAGAAATTTTCGAAATTTTTTAATTTTCTAAAATATTCAAAATTTCCAAAATATTTAAAACTTTCCAAAAATTTTAATAATTCATAATCTTTAAAAAAATTTGAAACTCAAAAAATTTCTAAAAATTGCTAAAAATTTCAAAAATATTCAAACTTTTTTGAAATTTCCAAAAATTTTAATAATTTAAAAGATTTTCCAAATACTAAAAAATTTCCAAAATTTTTCAAACTTTTCAACAACATTTTTAAAAATTATCAATATTTCAAAAATATTCAAAATTTTCCAAACATTTTAATAATTTACAAACTTTTAGAAAAAATTTAAACTTTCCAAAAATTTCCAAAATTGTTCACAATTTCCAAAATATTCAAAAAATATTTAAATTTTCAAAAAATTTTGATAATTCAAAAGATCTTTAAACTTTAAAAAATTTCTAAAAGTTTAAAGAATTTCCATAATTTTGCGACAAAATTTCAAAAAATTATCAATATTTCCAAAAGTTTTCTAAATTTCCAAAAAAATTAAAAAAATTTTAAACTTTTTTAAAATTTTCAAAAATATTAATAATTTCCAAAATTCGAAACTTCAAAAAAATATCAAAACTTTCTAAAAAATTTTAATAATTTCCAAACTTGAAAACAAAATTTGGAACTATCAAGATATTTCCAAAATATTCCTTTTTAAAAAATTTGAAACTTTTAAAAAATTTCCGAAATTGTTCAGTATTTCCAAAATATTCAAACTTTTTTAAAGTTTCCAAAAATTTTAATAATTTGAAAGATTTTTAAACTTTAAAAAGTTCTCAACATTTCTTAAACTTTTGAACAAAATTTCCAAAAATTATTAATATTTTCAGAAGTTTTTAAAATTTCCAAAATTTTTCCAAAAATTTTAATAATTTCCAAACTTTTTGAAGAAATTCAGAACTTAAAAAAAAATTTTTTGATTTTGCAAAAATTTCCAAAATATTCAAAATTTTCTAAAAATTTCAATAATTTCCCAACTTAAAAAAATTTTTTTAATTAAAAACTTTTTTAAAATTTCCAACAATATTGATAATTTAAAAAATATTCGAACCTTCAAAAAAATTTTAAAATTTTCTGAAAATTTTTATTATTTCCAAACTTCAAAAAAAAATTTAAAACTATCAAGATATTTCTAAAATATTCAAAATTTTTCAAAATTTTTAATAAGTTCCAAACTTTAAAAAAATTTTACTTAAAAAAAATTTTTGAAATTGTTTTAAATTTCTAAAATATTCAAAATTTCCACAATATTAAAAACTTTCCAAAAATTTTAATAATTGACAATCTCTAAAAAAATTTTAAACTCAAAAAATTTCTCAAATTGTAAAAAATTTCCAAATATTATCCAACTTTTTTGAAATTTCCAAAAATTTTAATATTCAAAAGATTTTTAAACTCTAAAAAATTTGCAACATTCTTTCAATTTTTCAACAAAATTTCAAAAAATCAAGAATATTTCAAAAAGTTTTCAAAATGTACAGAATTTTTCCAAAAACTTTAATAATTTTCAAACTTTTAAAAAAAATTTAAACTAATTAAAAATTTCTAAAATTGTTTGAAATTTCCAAAATATTAAAAATTTTTTTTAATTTCTAGAAATTTTAATAATTTAAAAGATTTTTAAACTGAAAAATTTCGAAATATTTTCACACTTGAAAAGTTTTAAAAATTATCAATATTTCCAAATATTTTCAGAATTTTCAAAAATTTAAATAATTTCTAAACTTTTAAAAAAAAATTTGAAACTCAAAAAATTTGCAAAATTGTTCAAAATATTTAAAATATGATTTTAGATTTCTATGAAAAATTAAAATGTTTTTTGTTAAAAAAAATTATTGTAGAAGATTTTAAAGCAAAATGTTTTTATTTAGTAAGATTAAAAATTATATAGAAACAGAGTAAATTCAAGAAATATTTGAAACAATTGAATTAAAAAGGTGAAAAATAATGTTATGTAATATGTGACCGTGCCCTTAAAGGAAAAAATAAAGTTTATTTCTAAGATAGAAATAAATTTTTATAATAATTTCTGAAGATGAAGTAAATTTCCACATTGTTTTGTAAGTGGAAAGAATTATTTACATCCTCTTCAACAAAGTAGAAGTGAATTTTGGACTTTAAGGTTTTTAATATTTCATATTTTTCAATTATTATAATCTGGACTGCAAAGTTGTGCCCTAGG
>JAUELO010000023.1:2225199-2247273 GCA_032357855.1 Amphibolips quercusostensackenii
ACTTTTCGGACGGTATCAAAAAGTTAGAAAATCGTTGGACTCGCTGTATCGACCTAAGAGGAGAGTATGTTGAAAAATAAAACCAGCTTTCGCCAAAAAAACGTCTCCGTGTTTCATTTTTCAGGGACATATCAGACTGCCTAGTACTAGCCAGTACTGACGCAGTACTGCGCCCATTGTGAATTTTCCGTAGGGATTAGACAATATACAAGTTTTTAGATTTTCTGAGCAAACAGTTTATTTTACGAAAAAATTGCAAAAAAAAAGTTTTATTTTTGCTACTAGATGCTAAAAATAATTATATTTTTTTTAAGAAAGAATTAAATTGTAAAAAAATTGTTTAAACAAAAACTGACCAGGATTATTAAAAAATAACAAGATATTCGTAATCAGAAGACTATTTTTGATCTATCAAACTTTTTCATATGCGCGCGCGCGTGTGTGTGTGTGTGTACAGGGTGATACTTTTATCTTCACACATCGAAATATCTCAAGAAATACGCATCTAACGTAAAAAATGTAAGAAACAAAAACTTTTTATCTTCAAAAAGGAAAAGCGTCCCCAAAAAAATTTAACTTAACCCCACCCCCTGGAGCCGAGAGTGGGGGCAGCTTGAAAATTTTAAATGCAAACCTATATTTTTTATTTACGATTTAGATTTTTCATTCAAAAATACGTAAGTTTCATCCAAAAACTTTTTTTTTAAATTCGTTTTTCTTTTGAAATTTTTAAATTACCCCTCTCCCGCCCCTGGGTAGTGGGTTGTGGGGTAAATTTTGCGGAGTTGCTTTTCCCTTTCGAAAATAAAAATTTTTCATCACGGACGCGAAAATTTACCATACACCACTTAACACACGGACTTAATACGATGATCCGGCAAATGTCTCGTGCACCCTGAATACACGGAGCGACGTAAGGACAACCGCCTTCTGCATTCTCCCCGCAAGTGCCTTAGCATTTTGTATATTGATTTTGTATATAAATTTTTATTTTAATTTTTGTATATTGATTGATTTTATATATTAATATATTGATATATTATCTAATTTTATTTATGGAAAAGCCACTAAAAGCGGTACTTAGGAATTTTTTAAACTTGTTTTAAATTGTTTTTAACAATTTTATTTGATATTGTACCGTGGAAAAATCTATCTATGGGTTTCCGGGATTCAAAAATTATTCAAACAAAAACAAAAGTTTGTTTCCTCTAGACAATATCTCTAGGGTCCAGGAGGTCTGCAAGAGGGGCCCTAGTCGGTACCTGTAACTGGACTGCAGTTATAGTTTTCGAATTTAAGAAAATCTTTCCAGGTTCCATAAGATTGACAACAAGGGGCTCATTAGGTACCTGCAATTATGTTTTAGTTATGATTTTTGAATTGAAACATAGGATTGTTGTCTTCTTCAGTCTGTGCTGAGCTGTGCTAAAGACATCTTCGAATCAATTGACAGCAGTTAAGCTTAAAAATAATAAATAATTTGAATTCCGTAATTACCACCCGATTGTTAGACATCCTGAAGGAGGTGTTTTTTACCGTGGATTTTGGTGCATCTTCTTAAACGGTAAAAACTCTCAAAACACTATATATTTTTTATTTTATTAAATTAGAACTATTCTTTAGCAATATCAAGCACTTTTTAAACGCTATAATAAGCATTATTATTCTGAAGCACATTTCAATGTTCCTATTGTATAACTGAGGGTTAGTATTTGCTTTGTCATAGAGGAAGCTTTATAATGGTGAAATTTTCGAAACATTTTTAACTCATTTGATTAAACTTTCCTCTGTTTATAAATGTCTAGTGCAAAGTTCTATGCGATTGTCCGGTTGTGTGTGGATGTGTGGATGTCACACATTTTTGTGAACTGGTAACTTGAAAGCGGTTGTAGATAAATTGATGAACTTTGAAAGGCTTATTTTCATAAGTGCTTGTATTTCCCTCACATTTGTGCACAGAACTTTTAAAATTAAAGGTCAAAGCATCGAAAACTCTAATTTTTTAATGATAAATTCTCTTTTTCTACAGCTCCTTTGGCTTTAACGAAGCCATTCTCATAACGTATCTCGTGCTGCGCACTCGATTTTATATAAAATGTGAAATTTTCTCCATTATCTTTAACGCTTTTACATCAAATGTATATTACATTCATTTTTGTACTTCGGCCTATAATTGCTCACTCAGATATTGCGAAATAAAGTACAAATTTAATTTATAACGATTACTTTAATACTTGTTTCTTATTGTGCATTAAATGTTATTGTTAGTTACCCTAAAAAATGTATCATTTGAATAAATTTATATTACTACAATTCATAATAGGCATTGGTACTGAAACATACGTATTTTCATTGTCCTGATTTTATAATTTAAAAAAGTGTGCATTCTTTAAAAAAAGAAATTTTTGTATGAAATTTATTGCAACTTGTGTTGTTTCTCCGTAAATTAATTTGTTCATTTTCAATTATATTTTTTTCGATTGAAACTAAAAATACGCATCATCCATTTTTACGATTAAAAGAAAAATTGAATGTCCTATCAAAAAATTATTGATAAAAAATTAGTAGCTCTTTTTTGGATAAGCAAATTCTTGTCAATAAATTTTACTCATAGCTAATGTCATTTGTCAAAAAAATTTAAACTTCTTATTTATTATTTTATTTTGTGCGATTAAAAGAAAGA
This sequence comes from Amphibolips quercusostensackenii, assembly GCA_032357855.1. Taxonomy (NCBI): domain Eukaryota; kingdom Metazoa; phylum Arthropoda; class Insecta; order Hymenoptera; family Cynipidae; genus Amphibolips; species Amphibolips quercusostensackenii. Next base: position 2,227,883 of record JAUELO010000023.1, read on the forward strand.
CTACGAGTTTCATCAAACAATAAATAGTAACGAATTCATAGCTGTTTTTCGGGTGAGCAACTTTTGTCTCTTTTTTCGTAGCTTGTGCCGTTTGTGTTTTGTGTATTTTCTTGAAAATACTTTCTAATATCAGTATTTAAAAATTATATTACATATTCAGCACGAAGGAGTGTAAGTGTAAGGGATAAAAACAATGTGTAAACTAACTTTTTCGCACAATTTAAAATTTTTATTAATTTTTGATACTTCAAGGTACGTTATGCTACAGTTAGTAACACTTCATTGTTTTCCATGATAGTTTAATAAATTGTGAAAAATTAAAAACAATATAATTGTTTGAAAAATAAGATTTTTTTAAAAATGAAAAAAACACCTGGAGATATTCCCGAGATGAATTTATCGGTATCTTTACTTTTTTAGTAGAACTCTTACTTTTTTTTGTGATAAATGCTCATTGTTTGATAACAATGTAATTGTTTAAATAATGACTTTTTTTAAAAAACGAAAAAAATACCTGGAGATATTGCTAAGACAAATACAGGGTTATTTTTATTTTTTTCCTACGGCCATTACTTTAGTTTTAATTCAATGCTCAAGCCTCAGGTGTATATGCATAGCTAACTGCTGGGTCGTTATGAGAATCAGAACGTTGCATTTTTTTATCAAAAATATTAATTTCTAACAAAAATACGTACATAAGCTAATATTGTTTGAATATTGACATTATTCTTTAAGATATAACTATTTTTATTAACAATATCAATTTTAGACAAAAAATATTAACATAACATAAAAAGAAATTGTTTGAGATAGTAAGTCTTTTTTAAAACTTAATGTATTTTGTTTTAAGTCATCAATTTTTTGTGAAAAAAGTTGACATAACCTAAATTTGTTGCAAAATTGTAAATATATATTTTTTAATTAAGGAATTTATAAATAAAAATATTGAAAAAAAATTCTTTTTTTCAAATATGGCGAACGTTTTTTTGAATGTAATGATTTTTTTATTAACAATAGCAATTTAAAATGTAAAAGATTAACATAACATAAGTGAAAATTGCCTTATTGTAAATCTTCTCTTAAGCTTAATGATTTTTTTTTTATACTAATTTTCGATTTAAAACGCTATTGTAGTACAAAATTGTATTATTTTAATCAAATATAATTTAATTTAAATCTTATTATTTTTTGTTTAAAAATAGAAATTTCAGGTGAAACACATCATCATCACCTCAAAGTCAAAGAAACGTCAAAGAAACATAAAGTTATAAAAAAATCATAAAACTTCTTAAAAATGTAATGTTTTTTTAATGAAAATTTAAATTTAGATATATGATTATATTTATGGCAATTTATGATTTTTTTGTTTAAAAAACAATTTATTGTTACACACATCAACACAAACTAAACTCTTTAGAAAATTATAAATGTTCCGAAATTTAATAATTTTGTATTTAAAATATTAATGATTTTTGACAAAAAATATTAAAATAATCCGAAATTGATAAAATATTGAAAACCTTGTTTTAAGTATAATGATTTTTGTTTTAATAACAACTTTTGGTGTATTACTCCAACTTAATTAACAAGCCTTAGAATTAATTGCTTTCATTCATTTTTTTTAAATATTTTTCTTAATTAATAAAAACACCAATTTTGCACGAAAAAATGCATCATCATCCAAAACTGTTAAAAGATTCTAAATCTTGTTTGCATCACAGTAATTTTTGTTTTAAAATATCATTTTTGGGCGCAAAATACCAATTCAACCTAAAATTTGTTAAGAAGGCGAAATCTTGATGAAGATTTTGTTTGAAAATAATCATTTCTAGTAAAAAAAAAAACCAACCCGATCCAAAATTCAAAAAATATCTTCTGCGAAAGTTTTGGTTAAATACTAAAATTCTTTTTCAAAAATACTATTCTCCAGCGAAAAGTACTTAAATAACACATGTATAATATTAACAATAATTTATTATTAGATAATTTAAAAGTTTTCGAATATGTCAAATCAAAATTTCAACAACAAAATTCATCTTTGAACAAACAGTTGCATTTTCAAACAAAAAATATGAATTTTCATAAAAGTTTATTTTTAACTAAAATGATGAATCGTCAACAAAGAAAAAACTTTTCAGCAAACTACTTCAATTTTTAAAGATGTTATTGAATTTTCAACCAAAAAGACAAATTTAAAAAAAATGAAATGGTTAGTTTTTTAATCCAAAAATAAAAATTTAATTTTGAATCAAAACCAGTTTAGTTTATTCACAAAAAAAGAGTTTTCAACAGAATAGTTAAATCCTTAACCAAAAAGATAATTTTTTTTTCAAAAAATACAAATTTTTATAAAAACAGTTACATTTCCAAACAGAGAGATGAATTTTTAATAGAAGTAAGGAATATAAAAACAAATAAGTGAATTTTTAAGAATGTAGTTTACATTTTAACAAAGAAGTTTAATTAGTAACAAAAAAAATTCTCAGAGAAAAAATAATAGTTTATATTAAAACTAGAAAATATTTCAATTTCGAATTAAAAACGGCTAAATTCGTCAAAAGAAACGAATTTTCAATAAAATAGTTCAATCATCAACCAAACAACATTTTAATTTTACATCAAACAGTTAAAATATTATTGAATGAAGACACAATTTCTACAAAATAAGATAAATTTTTAAACAAAAAATACGAATGTTCAATATATTTGTTGTATCTTTAAAATAAAGGAGATTTAATTTCTTTTTTTTTTAATACAACAAAAGTTTTGATTTAGCAATGAAGAAAAAAAAATTTGCATAAATTATAATCCAGAGGAAAAAATAATTTCAATTACTAAATCAGTTTTCAATTATTTATTTATTTTTGGAGTTTTTTTTATTTATTTTTCATTTGAAGTTTCAGAATATTTTCAATCTATTCAAAACTTCAAAAATTTCTCAATATTTTTTAAACTTACTCAAATTATTTTTAAAATTATCTTAAAATCTTCTAGATTTGTTTTTTATCATTTTGGAACTCTTTTATAATATTTTAAAATCTTTTTAAATATTTTCTGAAAATTAATTTTCCAATCTTGAAACATTTCAGAATTTTATTTCGAAATCTTCAAAAAGCAATGCTTTGTTTTAATTTTTTGAAAATTCATAAATATATTTTTCTAAATTATTCGAATTTTTCTAAAAATTTAGAAGAAGCTCATCAAGATAAAAGAAATTTGCCTAAAATGTTCCAGAATCTTTTTGTACAATTTTAAAAATATTTTTGAATGCTTTAAAATATTTTCAAATATTGTGTGAAATTAATTTTGTAAAATAAAAAATCATTAAAAATTTTCCGAGAAATCTTTATAAAATTCTTTATTTTCTTGAAATCTTATAATATCCTCAAAAGCTTCTAAAATGTTGTAATGTTGCAAAATTAAAAATCTTATCATCACAATCTTCTGCATTTTTTCCGAAATTATAAGAAATCATTTCAAATGTTTACAAGTATTTTTTAATATTAAATAAAAAAAAAATGATGAATTTTTATTTTCCTTGGAATTGTAGCAAACAAATGTTATTATCTTCAAACCTTTTAAAATTCCTTAAAAGCTTCAAAATTTTATTTAAAAATCATCAAAAATCCACAATTTGTTGAACAAGTTTTGTTATTTTTTTAAATTTTTAATTATTTTAGAATCTTTTTAAAACTTCCAAAACTTAAAAATGTATTTCTAAATAATTTTAAGTTTCCATAAGATTTCTAAAAATGCTGCAAAAATTAAAGAAATTGACTTAAAATTGAAGCTCAAATAAAATTAAGATACTGTAAGTTTTTTGGTCTATTTTTATCTCATGTCTTTCAAAGTAAAAAAATTTGCAAATTATAGTATGGTAACAAAATTTTGAGAAAAAAAATTATTTCTGAACGAAAAAAACATTTACAATTAAAATTGTCTCCTTTAACAATAATGGTTAGAAACATTCAAAAATAAATTTTTAAGGGGTTATAAATGGAATCCGTTTGTCATTTCTTAAATATTTATTCAAAAAGTTAAAAACGGAATTTTCGCCTTTATTATTAACGAATCATTTACAATATAAATTTTCTATTTTAGAAATAATTGTTTAGAATGAAAATTCCTTATTTGAGAATTGCGATATACAAAAGTATAGAAAATTTAAAGAAACAAACTGAAATTTTCGATAATTTAGTTTCATAAATTTTATTGAATTGTATAATAAACATCTATTACTGTCTTAAAATTTTTGTTCATATTACCTCCAAAATAAGATGAGTGAATTCTTCATTCGATAGAAACGAAGGCTTCCAATCTTCCTGAATTTCATGTACTCTCGACCTCGCAGCAATATCTACATAAAAAATTAATATTATAAATATTTCTAGAAATAATTTATAAATGATATTTAAGTTTTAATTTACAAACCATTGTGATTTTTCAAAAAAAGTATCGTTGATTTCAGCACAGTTGATTTATCCATTTTTCTTGTATTTGTATTCACCATACTTCCAAGTTCATTCACCAACAAATTAAATTGATCTCTTCTCTTTTTTTCACTTAGATTTCGAGATTTTCTAAAATTAAAAAATTTTTTTTCTCTTAATTTCTTATTTGGATTCATAATTTCATTTTTAATTTTAATTTTACCTTTTTGTACTATCTTTTTCGTCGTTATCATCATCCATCGTGTCGCTGGAATTATAATAAAAAAAGATTTTTGAATTTAAAAGCGATGGAATTTTTATTCTAATTTTGTAAAATACAATTTTTACTTATTTCTAAAAAACAAACACAAGCGCTAAGCTTTTGCAATTTTCAAATTAAAATATAAAATTATAATTATTATTACATTTTTTTAATCCAATAATTTTTGCTTAAAATAACTGATTTTCGGTCAAAAAGACTGTTACACTCTATTATTATTAAAATATTGTTACCATAATGTAATATAATAAAAAATTGTTTAAGATTGAAAATCCTTTTTTAAACTTGACGTTAACATTAGAGTGGCTGAAAAAATTTGTTTACAAGAATTAAAGACCCTCGAATTTTCAAGAGGTTTAAAAAAAATGTAAAAAACAGTTACTTATTATCAGATTTTTATAAATTAATATTTAGTAACAACCTAAGGAATGGTCAATGAATAATTTCCACCCAATAGCTTTTAATTTTTACCCTCCTAATCCGCTAGTATTGTTTTCAGCATAAATTATTATTATTCAGTTATGTACAATTTTTTGATTGTCTTCAAAATAATTTTTAATTGTTTGAACAAATAATGTTGAACAAAAAATATAACTTGCAACATTCATAAACTATATTATTCATGACAAAAAATTATAACTTTTAAGGGTGTATAGGAAAGAAAAGTTTGTTTGAACAAATAATAATTGTTTAAACAATTAGAAATAAGTTTAAAAATAAAAATTTTAATTATTTTTATTTTCATTAATTTCAAATTAATCATTCAGTTTCAAATCGTTTAGTTTTTAATATTTGATTTTTAATTTCTAATTTAAAATGAAAAATCCTGTAGAAATTGCAAAATGGTCTATTTTGTTAAAAATGTTTAGAAGCATTTAGAAATAAATTTTATTTAAATCAAATTTAATTTTTAACCAAAAAAAATTTTTCATTCCAAAACGAAAAAAAATTTTGGCAAATTATAGTTTAAAGAGAAGAATAATGTTTCATGCAAATTAAAAATTCGAAATAACTTTATTTTTTGAAGTTTCTTTGTTTATTTGTTTTGAAATTATATAAATATAATTCTCTTAGATATCTCTAGGATTTCAAAAAAGATTTTTTATGATTTCAGATCAGTCAAAAAAGTATGTAGAGAATTTCTAAGAGTTTTTTTGGATTTGACAGGATTTTAGAAAGTCGTAGACAAAATTTGTGTCAGTACAAAAGATATTTAGGATTTTTTTGATGACTAGAGAAAATTTAGAAATATTTTGCAAGTTTTCGAAAATCTTTTAAAGTTCTAAAATATTTTTAATTTCTTCTAAGCTTCTAAAATTCCTGAATATCTTTCAAAAAACTGGAATTATTTCTTTTCCTTTTTTGAATCTTCCGAATTTCTTTATTTTAATTTCGAAAATCTTCTGTAATGGTTTAAAATCTGTAAAGGCATTTTCCCGAAATAGATTGTTTGCATAAAGAATAACTTTAAATAATTTCAGCAATTTTAAGAATCCTAAAATGCTGAAAAAAAATTCGGAAAAATTAATTAAATTTGCTTTAAGTCTTTCAGATTCATTTTGGGATATATTAGAAATCTTTGGAAATGCTTTGATAATTGTTCACATATTATTTTTAAGAAAATTTTGTAAAATAAAAAAATCATAAAAAATTTTCCTAGGAATCAAAGAATATTTTTTATTCTCTTGAAGCCTTTTAAAATTCTTTAAAAACTTTCAAATTTGCTGTTGGAAATCTTAAAAAATGTACATTTTGCTTTGAAACCTTACAAAATTAAAAAATATTTCTCTAGGATCTTCCACAATCTTTTCCGAAAGGATAAGAAATTATTAAATATGTTTTAAAAACATTTAAATATTTTGTAAAAATTTTTTTTCCAAAAAAAAATAATTCAAGCTTTTCATGAAATCGTAAAAATCAATATTATTATCGTACAACTTTTTAAAATGAAACAAAAAAGCGAATTTTCGACAAAATAGTTGAATCCTCAACAAAAAAAATTTTTCAGTGAAAAAAATTTAGACAAAATTATCATTTAAAGAAAAAAATAATTTTAAACACAAAAAAAATTTTGAATAACTATTTCTTTGTTAAGTTTCTTAGTTTATTTGCCTTTAAATTATATGAATACAATTTTCCTTATGTTCCCGAAATCATTCAAAATAAATTTTTAAGATTTCAGTTAAGTCAAAAAAGTATCTAGAAAATTTCAAAGATTTTTTTTTTTACAGAATTTTACTACATTTTAGGAAAAATTTAAGTCAGTTCGAAAAATATTTAAAGCTTTTCAGCACTTAGAAGGAATTTATTAATATTTTATAAATTTTCGAAAATCTTTAAAAGTTATAAAATATTTGTAAAATTTTTTCGAACATTCTCTTAAAATTAATTTCTTATTCACGAAACCTCACGAAATATTTAAAAAACATCAAAATTTGATTTTGAAATCTCTACCAATTCTCTTTTGACAATTTTTTAAATATTTTGTAATGTTTCGAAATATTTTCAAATATTATATGACAACAAATTTTTTAAAATAAAAAATCATTTGAAATCTTTAAAATATCTTCCAAAAATCTAAAAAAAAAATTATTTTCTTTAAAACTTTCGAAATTCTCTAAAAACTTCTTAATTTTTTTCGAAATCTTCAAAAATTTAAATTTTATTTTTAATCATTTGAAATAATTTTGAGCTTATAATTATTTTCGTATTATTTTAAAATTTCCAAATATCTCCTAAACTTACTCAAATTTTTTCTATAATTTTGGAAGCTTACAAAATTTAAAAATTGGGTTTCAAATCTTTGTTTTTCTCCTAAGGTTTGGAAAATAAGGTAAAATGTTTAAAAATCACTATAGACGTTTTCTTAAAATTAGATTCTTGAAATAAAGAATCAATTACAATTTTTGCTGTAATCTTAAAAAAAAATTATTGCAAAATCTTTAAAAAGCCTCAAAAGTTTATTTTGAAATTTTCAAAAATCTTCATTTTTTTAAAAACGTTTTGACAAATATTGATGGAAATTTATTGATTATTTCGTTTATTTAGAATTTCGCTCTACCGATTTCATTAGATAACATCTTTCATCAGGACGACTGGAAAATCCCGAAAAATAAAATTCCTAAACTGTTGAATTCCCGAATTGAAAAAGTCCCAAATAATAAAATCTCTGCAGAATGAAATTCCCAAATATTTAAATTTTTGAATAAAAAAATTCCTGAATTGGAAAATTTCTGAACAGTTTATAATATTACCAAATTTGAAAATTCCTGCAAAATCAAATTTCCGAATTTGAAGCACTAAAATTTTTTTATAAATATTATTCATTTACTAAAAATACAATAAGCAAATATTTTTTATTTAAAAATATTGTTGATATTTAAAGGCTCTAAAATTATTGCTTAAGTTTCAAATAACACTTTATGATGAAAATTTCTATCCAGAAATATTTATTTTTTAATTATTGTTATTTTAAATTCAAACGATAATTTCAGTAACTCTAAACATTAAAAATATTTTTTTAATAAAAAAATTTAATTATTTTATCTTTGATGAATATATCATATTTATAAAAAAATGTTTGATTGTTCAAATTCCGGAATTTTCTAGTGCGGATTTTTTGTGATTCGGCCATTTTCTGTCGGGAATTTCGTTGTTTGTGAATTTTCAAGTTCGATAATAAAACCTTTTTATTTTATCATAATGGTTTATCGTGAAAGCACTTAATCTATTATCAATATTATAAGCAGTCGAAAATTCTATTATTCGGAAAGCTTCCAAATCGTGAATGTTATTATTCTAGAATTTCATAATTTGGGAATTTTATTATTAGAACATTTTTTTATTCGGGAATTTCGCCATTTGGGAATTTTCCGATTTGTAATTTTTTAAATTCGATAATATTATAAACTGTTAGGGAATTTTATTATAAGTGAATTTTTAAATTAGAGAATATCATTGTTCAGGAATTTTATAATTTCGGAATTTTATTTTTTGGGGGAATTTCCCAATTTACAAATTTTATTATTAAGGAATTTTATAATTTGCAAATTTTCCAATTTTGGAATTTTCACATTCGGTACACTATAAACTGTAGGCAATTTTATTTTTCGGGAATATTATTATTAAGAAATTTTATTATTCAAGAATTTCATTATTTGACGATTTTCCAATTCAGGAATTTCATTATTCGGAAAATTAATATTATAAACTGTTTAGGAATTTTATTGTACGTAAGCTTTCCGTTTAAAAAATGTTATTATTCGGGAATTTTATGATTTAGAATTTTTTTCATTCGAGAATTTTTTAACTGAAAATTTAATTATTCTTAAATTTTATTATTCGGAAATATTATCATTTGGGAATTTTATTATTCGAGGATTTTATAACTCAAGAATTTTATTATTGGCAATAATACATCGACAATTTTTTTGTTCGCGAATTTCATAATTCGGCAATACTATGAAATGTTTGGAAATATGATACGGGAATTTCCCAATTCAAGAATGTTATTATACGGGAATTTTATGATTTGGGAATTTCAATGCTCGGGAATGCTATTACTCGATAATTTTATTACTCGTGAATTTTACAATTTTAAATTTCTCCAATTTGCGAATTTTGGAAATCAGTAATATTATAAACTGTCGGTAATTTTATTATTCGGAAATTGTTGAATTTAAAAACGATATTATTTGAGAATTTCATAATTTAAAAATTTTTTAATTTGGGAATTTCATTATTCGGGAATTTTACTTTTCGGGAATTTTTCAATTTGTGAATTTTTTAAATACGGTTATATTCTTGAATGTCGGCAATTTTATCATTTAGAAATTGTCCGAATCAGTAATATTATGAATTGTTTGGAAATGTTATTACTTAAAAATTTTTTAATTCAATAATGTTATTATTTGAAAATTTTCCCATTCGGAAATTATATTTTTTTGGAATTTTCCAGTTCGGGAATTTCATTATTCGACAATTTTTCAATTCTGGAATTGTGTTATTTGGCAATTTTTTAAATTCTTTAATATTATAAACTGTTTGGGAATTTTTTCATTCTTAAACTTTTCAATTAGGAAATGTTATAATTCAAAAATTTTATAATTTGAAAATTTTTTCATTTGTAAATTTTCTAATTAAAGAATTTAATTATTCGGGAATTTTATTATTCAGAAATTTTTAAATTTTAGAATTTTTAAATTCGGTAATATTATAAACTGTCAGAAATTTTATAATTCGGAATTTTTCCAATGTGGGAAATTCGGAATTTGGTAATATTATAAACTGTCAATAACTTTATTAATCAAAAACTTTTAAATTTCGAAATAATATTATTTAGGAATTTTATAATTCCAAAATTTTCCAGTTCAGAGATTTTATTATTCGGGAATTTTATAATTCGGGAATTTCATTTTGCGTGAATTTTCTAATTTGTAAATTTTGAAACTAGGTTATATAATAAACTTTCAGCAATTTTATCATTCAGGAATTGTTTAATTCAGTATTATTATAAATTGTTTAGAAATGTTTTTACTCTGAAATTTTCCAATTCAATAATGTTATTATTCGAAAATTTTCCTATTCGTGAATTTAATTATTCAGGAATTCTTTAGTTTGGGAATTTTATTATTCGAGAATTTCACAATTCCGGAATTTTTTTATTTGGCAATTTTTCAATTCTGTGATATTATAAACTGTTTGAGAATTTTATTATTCGTGAACTTTTTAATTAGGAACTGTTATTATTCAAGAATTTTATAATTTTGACATTTTTTCATTCGGGAATTTTCCAATTAAAAACTTTAATTATTCAAGAATTTTATTATTTGGAAATTTTTAAATTCTAGAAGTTTTCAATTCGGTAATATTACAAACTGTCAGAAATTTTTTTATTTGCGAATTTCGCACTTAGGTAATATTATTATGAACTGTCTAGAAATTTTATTATTCGGGAATTCCCCAATTCAAAAATGTTAACATACGAAAATTGTATAATTTGGAGATTTCGCTGTTCGAGAATTTTATTACTCGGGAATTTTATAATTCGGAATTTTTACAATTTGGAATTTTTTTCGCTGGAATTTCCTGATTTGTGAGTTTTTAAACTCGGTTATATTAAAAACTGTTGGCAATTTTATTATTCAAGAATTGTCCATTCAGTGATATTATGAATTGTTTCGAAATGTTATTGCTTGGACATTTTCCAATTTAATATTGTTATTATTTAAAAATTTTTCTATTTGTGAATTTTATTTTTTGGGAATTTCCCAGTTCAAGAATGTTATGATACGGAAATTTTATAATTCGGGAAATTTCCAATTCCGAAATTTCGTTATTTAGTAATTTTTCAACTCGGTAATATTATAAACTGTTTGGAAATTTTATTAATCAGGAATTTTTTTATTTTGAAATTTTTAAATCCGGTAATATTATAAACTTTCGGCTATTTTTTTAATCGCGAATTTTGAAATTCAATAATATTATAAACTGTTTATAAATGTTATTATTCTGCAATTTTTCAATTCAAGAATGTGATTATACGGGAATTTCATAATACGGGAATTTCGCTGGACGGGAATGTTATTACTCGGGAATTTTATAATTCGGAATTTTTCCAATTCGAAAATTTCGGAATTTGGTTATATTATGAACCGTCGGTAATTTTATTATTTGAAAATTTTTTAGTTTGGGAATAATATTATTTGGGAATTTTATAATTCCAAAAATTTGCAATTAGGGCATTTTATTATTCAGGGATTTTTTAATTCGGGAGTTTTATTTTGCGGGAATTTCCTAATTTGTGAATTTTCAAATTCAGTTATATTCTAAACTGCCAGCAATTTTATTATTCAGGAGTAGTCCAATTCAGTAATATTATAAATCGTTTGGAAATGTTATTACTTGGACATTTTTTAATTCAATAATCTTATTTTTTTTAATTTTTGCCATTCAAGAATTTTATTATTCGGAAATTTTCCAGTTCGGGAATTTTATTATTCGAGAATTTCCTGATCCCGGATATTTGTGATTTGTCAATTTTTTGATTTGGTAATATTACATACTGTTTGGGAATTTTATTATTCGTAAACTTTTCATTTAGGGAATGTTATTATTCGGGGATTTTATAGTTTAGAAATTTTTATATTCGGGAATTTTTTTGTTAAAAAATTTAATTATTTGGGAATTTTATTATTCAGGGATTTTCAAATTTTGGAATTTTTAAATTCGGTAATATTATAAGCTGCCAGCAATTTTCTTATTTGCAAATTTCACAATTTAGTAATATTATAAATTGTTTAGAAATGTTATTACTCAGGAATTTCTTAATTTGAGAATGTTAATCAACGAGAATTTTATAAATCGGGACTTTTGCTGTTCGGGATTGCTACTACTCGAGAACTTTATAATTCGAAATTTTTTAAATTCGGAAATTTTGGAATTCGGTAATATTATTAGCTGTCGTTTATTTTATTATTCGGGAATTTTTTAGTTCGGGAATAATATTATTTGGGAATTTTATACTTTAACAATTTTCCATTGCGGGAATTTCGTTATTCGGGAACTTCCCAAATTGTGAATTTTGAAATTCGGTAATATTCTAAACTGTCGGCAATTTCATTATTCAGGAAATGTCCAATTCAGGAATATAATGAATTGTTTGAAAATGTTATTATTTGGGAATTATCCAATTCAATAATGTTTTATTTGGGAATTTCATAATTTGGGGATTTTATTATTCCAGAATTTCTTGATTCGGGAATTTTTAAACTCGGTAATATTATAAACTGTCGACAATTTTATTATCTGGGAATTTCCTAATTCAAGAATTTTATTATTTCCTAATTGTTCAATCTGGTAATATAACAAACTGTTTGGAAATTCTATTATTTGTAAATTTTTTAATTCGGAAATTTCATTATTCGGGAATTTCATAATTTGGGGATTTTTAAATTTGGAAATTATATTATGCGGCAATTTCTCAATTTGGGAATTTTATTATTCGGGAATTTATAAATTTGGTAATATTATTACTGTAGGTAACAGTATTATTTAGGAATTTTGCAGCATAGTAATATTATAAAATTTTTAGAATTTTTATAACTCAGAAAATTCCCAATTTTGAAATTTTATTTTTCGGGAATTTCGCAATTTAGTAATATTGAAAACTATTTGAAAATTTTATTATTCGTGAATTTTTTAGTTCGGGAATGCTTTATACAGGAATTTTTCAATTCGGGAATTTTATTATTTACGAATTTTCCAATTTAGGAATTTTAAATTCGGTAATATTATACACTGCCGGTAATTTTTTATTAGAAGTTTTGAAATTTGTTAATATAATGAACTGTTTAGAAATGTTATTATTCAGGAATTTTCCAATTTGGGAATGTAATTATCCGGGAATTTTATAATTCAGGAATTTTATTATTCGAGAATTCTCCAATTCATGAATTTTCCAATTTGTGAATTTCCAAGTTCGGTAATATTATAAAATTTCGGCAATTTTATTATTCGGAAAATTCTGCAACTCGGTAATAGTATAAAATGTTCGGAAATTATATTATTCGGGAATTCGCATTTTCTGGAAAGTTCTCATTCGGGTATTTTTCAAATCGGGAATTTTATTATTCAAATATTTTCCAATTCAAGAATTTTACAGTGACAGGAATTTTATTTTTCGGAATTTTTCAGTAATCCCCTTTCATTAAATTTTCAAGGATTTAAGTAAAAATCAATTTGTGGATCCGATTTTAAGTAGTAAAAGCCGTGGTCCTATTCAAGTCAGACATACTGACTTATTCCACTTTCGCGCCAAATATCTCACACTTCCTGAAAAATTTTTAGTTCTCTTATTCAGAAAATAAAAAATTAAATTTTTGTTTTACTCAAGTAGTCAAAAACTAACAAAAATTGTATGCGATTATTAATAATACAATAAATATATTATCTGAAAATGTGGCTTCTTTATTTGTAAAAAATTATAATTAGTGCAAACAAAAAAAAAGGTACAAATTAGTAATAATTATAACCTTAAATTTTAAAAAAATTTAAAACTACTTTATAGTAATTAAAATTAACTTTTTATAATGTTTTAATAAATATAATAAATAAAAAATAATAATAAATAAAAGTTAATATTTTAAAAAATCGTTTTTTTCCAATATCAGTTTTTTTTTATTACTCACTCTGAATGACGAGCACTGGCTTCATTATGTACGCAACTCGCCATTGCACGGCACTTTTGCAGGAAATGCGCACACTCAGAAGTAGAAGAATTACGTTCACGCTAGCCGATCAATTATTGACTGTGCACTCAATTACGCGAGAGAAGGTTTGCTTCAAAACACCAGAAAATGCACGACATTCGTGACATTTTCACGAAAAAAAATCTAGTCTGTAAAATTATTTTTTTATTAAAGTGGTAATTGTTGTACTGGGAAAATTACTGTGAATGGGCGCAATGCACCGCTGACCGATGCATTTCGATATGCTGTGATTGCGCGTGGAGTAAGAGACACTGACGGTACTAGAACGCCAGGTCGATTTTCTCTTCACTGCTGCGAACATTGTACACTTAAAAGTTACTAGGCACCTGGGAATTTTCACCTGAGGCAATGTGACATTAGGGCGATTTATTTCATAAAAAAAATTTTTTTAAATATAAATACGCACACTAGCCTAACTTACAACTTTTTAGAAAACAAATTTGAAAAAAATAAAAAAAGTTTAAATGTTATTATTACATTCTCACCATGATAAGAAGTTATTGTTTTTACGTAAAAACTGACTAACCAGTTATTTTGAAAAAAAATTCAAATAGTTAAAGCATTTTCAAAAATTTTTAAACCATTTTTTTCGAATTTAATTAATTTTATGTACAGTTTTTTAAAGCAATTGGAGATTCGAACAATTTATTTAAATGACTTATTTTGATAAAAAGAAAATCATCAGAGTTATAGCATATTTAATATCCAAAAGACCAAATGAAAATGAACATTTTAAGCTAAACAACGCACGACATGAAAAAAGTCAAGAAAAGAAAAACTTTGCTTTTTGAAATCCCTACAAGACTACGATAAAATTTTTTTAATTTTCTTGAAAAATCGAAAACTTGAGTTTTGCTAGCACAAAAAATAATTTAAAAATTCCATTTCGCGGACAAACCATGCAAGATACAAAATAACTGATCTACAAAAAATGTGCACCTAAAAAAGATCTACAAATTCTCCATTTATCTTTTTTTTATAAGACACGAAGTTTTTTGTTCTATTCGTAAAAAAGAACATTCAAAATAAAAAAAAAACTATTTTTGGACAAACGACACAAGCTACAAAAAATATAATTAGATAAAAGTTGTTTATCCAAAAAAAGCTACAAATTCGTTACGTAATATTAAAAATGAAAAAAAATAAAAAATTTTTGGAAGAAGGAAACAAGGTACGAAAAAAAATTAACTGACAAAAGTTGTCCATCTAAAAGGATTTACGAATCTGTTATTAATAGTTTTTCAATAGAACAAGTATATTTTCTATTGATTGTAAGAAATAAGATTAAAACAATAAAAAATTAAATTTTTGGAAAAACAACACAAGAGAAGAAAAAAATGAAAAGATAAAAATTATTTACCCAAAAAAGAGCTACAAATTTGTTACAATTGTTTGAAAAACGCGTAGTTTTGAATTTCATCGTAAAAAATGAAATTTTAAATTTTCGAATGGAATTTGTTGACAAATGACCTAAGCTACGAAAAAAATAACTTGACAGAAGTTGTTTAACCCAAAATGAGCTACAAATTTACTATTAGTTATTTTTGTATGAAACCCGTAGTTTTGGTTTTAATCATAAAAAATTAAATTACAAATAAAAAAAATTAAATTACAAATAAAAAAAATTAAATTTTTGGACAAACGACACAAGTTATAAAAAAAAAACAAATATGCAAAAGTTGCTCATTCAGAAAAGAGCTTCAAATTGGTTATAAATAATTTCTCGATAAGACGCGTTGCTTTCGATTCAGTGGTAAAATATAACATGAAAAATAAAAAAATTAAATTTTTGGAAAAACGACACAATCTGCGAACAAAAAATCAACAAAAGTTGTGCACCCAAAAAAAAATTACAAATTTGTTACATTTTGGATGAAATGCGTAGTTTTGGTCTTTAAACGTGAAAAATAAAATTAAAAATAAGAAAATTAAATTTCTAGACAAAGAACACAAGCTGCGAAAAAAAAAATTAGACCAAAGTTGTTTACACAAAAAAGGACTACTAATTAGTTATTAATTATTTTTATTATGGAACCCATAGTGTTGGTTTTAATAGTAAAAAATAAAGTTAAAAATTAAAAAATTACATTTTTGGACAAGCAACACAAGCTACGAAAAATAAATAGACAGAAGTTATTGTATAGAATTTCTGAAATTAAAAACAAAAATCCCAAGACTAAATTTGGACAACTAAACTAAAATCTTTTCATTGTAATTCAAAGGAGAAAATAAAAAAATAAAAAAATAAAAAAAGGATACAAGAATGAGAAAGGCAACCAACCAAAGTCCCTTCTTTCCCTTTTTTTATTTCTCTCGACTTTCTTAATTTGAATTACTATACAATTACAATAATAGAATATATACATTATTTGCTATAAATAATTTTTTCATAAGACGCATAGTTTTTGTTTCAATTGTGGAAAATAACATTTCAAAAAATTAAATATTTTGGAAAAACGTCACAAGGTGCAAAAAAAATTTTGAAAACAAAAGTTGTTCACCTAAAAAGGATCTACAAAATTTGTATTCAATAATTTTAAAATAGGACAAGTAGATTTTCTTTCAATTGTGTAAAATGAAATTTGAAACAGGAAAATTAAATTTTTGGAAAAACGGCATAAGTTGAGAAAAAAAAATAATTAGACGAAAGTTGTGTACCTAAAAAAGAGCTAAAAATTCGTTATTAATCAAACGAAAAAAAATTCATTAACAAAAGTTGTCCACCTAAACAGGATCTAAGAATTTGTTATCAATTATTTGTTGGTAGAACAAGTATATTTTCTTTTAATTGTAAAAAATGAAATTAAGCAAAATTATAATAACTTTTAGAAAAACGACTCAAGAGAAAAAAATGGAAAGGCAAAAGTTGTTTACCTAAAAAAGAGCTCCCAATTTCATACATTTTTCGATGAAATGCGTAGTTTTAGTTTCAGTCGTAAGAAATAAAATTTTTAATTTAAAAATTAAATTTTTGGATAAAAGACACAAGCTACGAAAAAAAATAATCAGACAAATGTTGTTTACTCAAAAAAAAAAGATGTTTTAAGTTATTTATTTGTGCACCCTGTAGTTTTGGTCTTAATCGTAAAAAATAAAATTAGAAATTGAAAAATTACAGTTTTGGAAAAAAGACACAAGCTGTGAAAAAAGTAAATAGACAAAGTTGCTTATTAAAGAAAGAGCTGATCATTTGTCACGAATAATTTTTGATGATACGCATAGTTTTTGTTTTAATTGTAAAAAATAACATTTAAACAAATTTAATTTTCTCATAAAAGGACGCAAGATGCGAAAAAAAAATTGAAATCAAAAGTTGTTCGCCTAAAAAGGATGTACAAATTTGTATTAAATAATTTTTAGACAGGACAAGTAGATTTTCTTTTAATCGTAAAAAATTTTATTTAAAATTAAATTTTTTAAAAAACGACACAAGCTAAGAGAAGAAAATAATTAGATAAAAGTTGTTGCCCTAAAAAAGAGCTACGAATTCGTTACACATTGTTATGGAATGCGTAGTTTTTTTTTAAATAGTAAAAAATCAAATTGAAAATAGAAAAGTAAATTTTTTGACAAACAACACAAGCTACGAACAAAATAATTGGGTTCACTTAACAAAAATCTACAAATTAGTTAATAAACATTTTTTGTTTGAACTTGTAGGTTTTACTTCAGTCGTAAAAAATAACATTAAAAGCAGAAAAAATTTAATTTTTGAAAGGAAGACAAAAGGTACGAAAAAAACCAATAGACGAAAGTTGTCTACCTTCAAAGGATTTACGATAATGATAATTTTTAGAAAGGACAAGTATACTTTCTTTTAATTGTAAGATATTAGATTAAAAATGAACAAATTAAATTTTTAGAAAAATGACATTTTTAATAGAATGCATAGTTTTGCTTTTAGTCGTAAAATATTCAATTTTTAATTTTAAAATTAAATTTTTTTGACAAATAACACAAGCCAAGAAAAAAGTAATTGGACAAAAGTTGACCAACCAAAAAAAACCACAAATTTGTTAAAATATATTTTTTTATGGAACCCGCAGGTTTGGTTTTAATGGTGAAAAATTAAATTTAGGATAAAAAATTAAACTCTTGGACAAACGACACAGGGTATGAAAAAAATAAATGCACAAACGTTGTTCATTGAAAAAAGAGCTGCAAATTTGTCATAAATAAGTTTTTGATAGGACGCGTAGTTTTTGTTTTAATCATAAAAAATAACATTGAAAAAGAAGATAAATTTTTTCAAAAATAACACAAGGTAGGAAAAAAATTAATAGACAAAAGTTGATTAACTAAAAATTATCTGAAAATTTGTTATAATAATTTTTAGATAGGGCAAGCAGATCTTTTTCTTAATCGTAAAAAATTAGAATAAAAGTGACAAAATTAAATTTTTGGAATATTGACACAAGAAAAAAAATAAAAATAAGACAAAAGTTATCAACCTAAAAATAAGCTACAAATTTGTTACATTTTTTATGAAAAGCGTAGTTTTGGTTTAAATCGTGAAAAATAAAAGAAAAAATAAAGAATGTAAATTTTTCGACAAACAACACAAGCTACGAAAAAAATAAAGAGATAAAAGTTGTTCCCCTAAAAAAGAGCTTCAAATTAGTTATAAATCATTTTTTGATGTAACCTATAGGTTATATTTTATTTGTAAAAAATCATATAAAAAGTAGGAAAACCACATTTTTGGAAGAACGACACAAGGTACGAAAAAAAGTTAATAAACAAAAGTTGCCCACCTCAAAAGAATTTAGGACAATAATATTTTTAGAGAGGATGAGTATATTTTTATTCAATTGTAAAAAGTAAGATTAAAAATGAGCAAATAAAATTTTTGGAAAAACGACATAAAAGAAGAAAAAAATGAAAAGAAAAAAGTTGTTCACCTGAAAAGGATCTACAAATTTTTATTGAATAATTTTAAAATAGGACGAGTAGATTTTCTTTTAATCGTAAAAAATGAAATCATAGATAGAAAAATTAAATTTTTGGAAAAACGACATAAGTTAAGGGAAGAAATAATTAGACAAAAGTTGCGTACCTAAAAAAGAGCTACGATTTCGTTCTTAATCAAAAAAATAATTAATTTACAAAAGTTGTCAACCTAAGAAGGGCCTAAGAATTTGTTATTAATTATTTGTTGGTATAACGAGTATATTTTCTCATAATTGTAAGAATTTAAATTTTTTTAAAATAATAATTTTTAGAAAAACGGCACAAGAGAAGAAAAATTAAAAGGCAAAAGTTGTTTACCTAAAAAAGAGCTACCAATTTCATACATTCTTTGATAAAATGCGCAGTTTCAGTTTCAGTCGGAAGAAATAAAATTTTTAATTTAAAAATTAAATTTTTGGACAAAAGACACAAGCTACGAAAAAAATGATCAGACAAATGTTG
>JAUELO010000023.1:2256169-2278377 GCA_032357855.1 Amphibolips quercusostensackenii
GTGTTATATAAAATATATTAATAATTAATCTATATAATTAATTAATTAGTTATTAATAATATTATTTAAATAATTATTTAATAATTATATTAAAAATTCATCACCAATAAGAAAGATATGGATAATTATATGAAAGCAACAAAATAAATTAATTAATAAGTTAAATAATAAATCCAAAATCATCAGAACTACATAAATTTTAATTGTATAACTTATAAAATGCACAATTCATTATTGTAAATGGTCAAAATTAAAAAATCTTCAATTTTGAACTTACAATTCAAAAATCTTCGAATTTGCATACGTGTAAGTAAAAACTTTAATGATTGAAAGTAAAAATTGCAATTCTTAATCTTCCAAGTTTAAGAAATTTCGAATTTAAATCATAAAAATGACAGCATTTTTAATTTTAAAACTTGCATAATTTTACATTGTAAATTTAAAAAATTAAAAACTCTTCAGCTTCAAAGATGTACAAATGAAAATTCGTCAACTTTGATTTGATGAAGGAATCTCAAAATATAAAGAATAAAAATTACATAATTTTTATTTGTGGAACTTAAAACTTGCATAATTTTTTTTTTCAAAATTTTGAAATTAAAAAAAACTTTAGGCTTAAAGAAATTTATAATATAAATGATAAGAACTATAAAATGTTTAATTGTATAATTATATAAACAAATGTAATAAAAAAGTATAAATTATATAATTATAATATAATTTAAAAAAAGTTTAATTTTTAATAGCACAGTTTTAAAATCAAAAAGTCTTTAATTCTGAAGACTGTTGAAAATTAGAAACTGTTCGATTTTAAAGTTGCGCAAATAAAAATTTTTGAAGTTTAGTGACTTTAAAGATTAAAGTTAAATTTTTAATTTTTAATCTTTCAAAGCAATGAAATTTCGAATTTAAGTAATATAAATTACAGGATTCTTAATCTTAAAAATGACATGAGTTTTAATAATAAATATAAAAAAAATTAAAAACTCTTCAATTTAAAGATGTATAAATAAAAAGTCTGCAATTTTTACAATTTTCAAGATCAAAAGTCATGTTTTTATTTCTAAATATTTCCAAATAATGAAATTGACAATATAAAATATCAAAATTTAAGAATTTTTATTTATACGTCTTTGAAAATAAAGTTTCTAATTTTTTCAAATTTGCAATTCAAAAGTATGCAAGTCCTGTGATTAAAAATGCTGTAACGTAGATGATTTAAATTAGAAATTTTTTTAATTTGTAAAATTAAAAACTGAAAATCTGACTTTTATTTTTCAAAATCATTAAAGTTTAAAAATTTTCATTCAATAACTTTAAAATCGAACATTTTTTTATTGTAAATTTTCAGAATTAAGAAATCTTTCATTTTTTTACGACATAAAATTAGAAACTTTTCGATTCTAAAGTTGTGCAAATAAAAGTTCTTAAACTTAAATGACTATGAAGATCAAAAGTCGAATTTTCAATTTCAATCTTCCAAATCGAAGAGATTTCGAATATAAATCCTTGAAATTACAGAATTTTCATTCATAAAACTTGCATAATTTTAAATTGTGAGTTTTTAAAATTTGAAAAATCTTCGATTTTGAAGACGCATAAATAAAAATTCTTAAGTTTTAAAAATCTTCAAGATCAAAAGTTAAGTTTTCAAGTCTAAATCTTCCAAGCTTAAGAAATTTCCAATATAAAACATCAGAGTTAGAGAATTTTTATTTATAAAGCTTAAAACTTGCATAATTCTCAATTTTAAATTTTCAGACCCTAAAAAACTGCAATTTTGAATAATTTTCGAATATAAATTATCAAAACTGGTGAATGTAAAATACATGCATGTAATGAATGTAAGTCATCAAAATTACAGAATTTTTTATTTTCAATCATTAAACCTGCATAATTTTTTATTGTAAATTTCCAAAATAAAAAATTCTTTAATTTTAATTGTATGCAATTAAAATCCGTTTAATTTTAAAGCTGCGTAAATAAAAAATATTTAAACTCTAATGACTTTGAAGAACAAAAGTCAAATTTTTTATTTTTATTATCTTAAATTAAAGCAATTTCGATTTTAGATAATCTAAATTACAGCATTTTCAATCTTAAAACTTGCATAATTTCAAACTGTCAAAAAAAAAAAATTTTTAATTCTTTAATTTTAAAGACGTGTAAACAAAAATTCTCAACTTTTGAAAATTTTTAAGATCAAAAGTCAAGTTTTCAATTCCAAATCATCCAAACTAAAGAGATTTTTAATAAAAAATATAAAAATTACAGAATTATTATTTATAAAACTTAAAACTTGCAAGATTTTCAATTTGAAAAAAAACTTTAATTTTAAAGAAATTATAAATATAAATCTTTAAAATTACAGAATTTTGTATTTGAAAACATAAAATTTGAGATATTATCAGTTTTAAATGTTTAAAATTAAAAAGCTCTTTATTCTGAAGATTAAAGGTTTAATGTTCTGCAATTTTTAAGACTCAAAATTAAAAACTCTTTAATTTTAGAGATATATGAATAACAATTTTTAAATTCTGGTGATTTTAATGATCAAAAGTCAAATTTGCAATTTTCGAATCTTTTAAATTAAATAAATTTCTAATTTAAATCATAAAATTTACAGCCTTTTTATTCTTAAAACTTAAAACTGGCCTAATTTTGAATGATGAAATCTTTAATTAAAATCTCCTGAATTATAAGATGTATAATTACAAATTTTTCAATTTTTATGATTTTTAAAAATGAAAGTAAAGTTTTCAATTCTAAATCTTTTGAATTGAAAAAATGTAGAACGTAAAGCATCTAAAGTACAGAGTTTTTATTTGAAAAACTCAAAACTTGTATCATTTCAAATTGTACACTTGAAAAATTGAAAAATCTTTAATTTGAAAGATGAATAAATATAAATTTTTTAATTTTTATTATTTTAAAAATCAAAAGACAAGCTCTTAATCCTAAATTATCAAAGTTAAAAAAATTCTAAAAATGTAAAGCACAAAAAATACAGAATTTTTATTTGTAAAACTTAAAACTTGCATAATTTTCAATTGTTAAATTTAAAAATTAAAAAAACTTTAGATTCAAAGAAATTTGTTATATAAATCATCAAAACTATAACATTTTAAATTATATAACTTACAAAATGCATAGATTTTAATTGTATATTTTCAGAATTCAAAAATCTTTAATTTCTAATACTCAAAATTAAAAGCTGTTCGATTTTGAAGTCGTATAAATAGAAATTCCTAATTTTTAATAACTTTAAAGATTGAAAGTCAATTGTTTCATTTCTAATCTTCTGAATTGAAGAAATTTCGAATTAAATTATCAAAATTACACCATTTTTAATTTTGAAACTTGCATAATTTTAGATTGCAAATTTTTAAAATAAAAAACTCTTCAGCTTTAAAGATGTACCAATAAGAATTCTTAAATTGTGATTATTTTCAAGGTTAGAAGTAAAATTTGCCATTTTTTATCTCCCAGATTCAATAAACTACGAATTTAATTTATTAAAATGACAAAAATTTCAATGTTAAATATTGCATACATTTCAATTGTATATTTTTAAAATAAAAAATTCCTTAACTTTTAAAACTTGTGAATAAAAATTCTTAAATTTTTATTATTTTGAATATTAGAAGTAAAATTTTCAATTTGCATAATTTTTAATTTGAAATTTTCAAAATTAAAAAAAATTCAATCATAAAAAATTTCGAATATAAATCATCAAAATTGCAGAATTTTAAAATTTTTTAATTGTTAATTGTCAAAATTAAAAGCACTTTAATTTTTGGAACTTAAAACTAAACCTCTTCATTTTTTAAAAAGTATGAATAAAAATTCTAAAATTTTAAATTTTTTGAAGGCTAAAGTCGAATTTGTGATTCTCAATATTTCAAATTAAAGATATTTTGAATTTAAATCATAAAAATTACAGAATCATTAATCTTGAAACTTAAAACTTGCGTAATTTTAAATTGTAAAATTTGTAAATTAAAAACCCTAAAAATTGTTAAGATGAATAAATACATTTTTTTTTTTAATTTTGAAGATTTTAAAGATCAAAAGTCAAATTTTAAATTCTTAATCTTGCAAATTAAGGAATAAAAATTTGTTTTAATTAAAATTATTTTCAATTAAAAATATCTTTATCCTTAAGATCTCTAAAGATTCGACAATTGTGAAGATTTGATTATCAAAGACTTTTAATTATAAAGATAGATATAATAACAATTATTAAATTTTGTAACTTTAAGATCGAGCTTTTGATTCTAAATATTGCAAATTAGAGAAATTTCGAATACAAATCATGGAAATTACAGAATTTTTATTTTAGTTGTAAAACATAAAACTCGCATCATTTTTGATTTTTTTTCGGAATTAAAAACACGTGAATTTTAAATAAATTTCCAATATAAACAATCAAAATAACATATTTTTATTTGGGAAACTTCAAACTCGAATCATTTTCAATTGTCAATTTTCAAATTCAAAACAAATTCAATTCTAAAGAAATTTCCTACACAAATCATTGAAATTATAAAAGTTTTAACTGTTAAACTTAAAACACTCATAGTTTTTTAATTGTAAATTTAAAAAATTTTAAACTTTAATTTGAGGGAGGATAATTTTTAAAATATAATACCCTTAATTTTTGAAGATTATTAATTTAAAGTTTTGCAGGATTAAGAATTATTATTTAATTGGCAAATTTTTTTTTTAAAGAGTCTAATTTTGAAGATTTAAAATCCAAGACACTTTAATTTTCAAGACGTATATATAGCATTTCTTAATTTTTTCATTAATTTAAAAACAAAAACTTGTATTGAAACAAAAGTCAAGTTTTTAATTCAAAATCTTCCAAATGAAGTTTTGAAAATGTAAATTTAAAATCTATTTAATTTCATAGATTTCCAGCTGAAAATTCTTCAACTATGAAGAGTATAAATGCAAGCGTTCATTTATTTTTTAGAATCTCTTATAATTTTTTACGTATGTAACACATGCATCCGTATGTAAAAAAGAAAGTGCAGCTATAATTGATTTTTTAGAATTATAATAATTAATATTAAATTCGTAATATAAAATGAAAATTTTTGGATAAAAAACCTCTACAGGGAAATAAATAAAAATTCAAGCACGAGTTTTGATTTCGTAAGTTTTATTACAATAGTTCGATATGAAGAAGTGGAGATAAATATAAGAAATGTTGAAGTAAAAATGGAAAGTCGAATGGCATATTACAGTAATAGTAATCATAGTATTATACAAGGTAAGCTACACAGTAATATCACAATGCATGATTTATAATTCATAAAAGTGAGGTGAATCGAAACATCAAAAAGAGTTGTCCATTTTATATTAAATACTCAATTACTCACAATCACGATGACAATTTTATACAGAATTTAGGAAATTTCTATTCAAGCCTATCAACAAAAAAAAACATTTTCCCTTAATGCAAAATTGAGAGAAAGTCATAAACAGGGAGTAGATTAGAGCCATTGTGGAGTAAGCTGTCGAACGCAGCTCGGCTCTGACATGCAGAGATCTCTGGTGCGGAGGTCTCGGTTACACCACCGGCAAGCGTGCGCGCGCACGCGAGGCCCACACGCTTCGTCATCCCCTCTCTGACGGGCCAATAGGTCTCCGCATGTGAAAGCCGAGCTGCATTTTTCAGCTTCCTGCTCATAAGAAATCGATTTGAAAATTGCACTTTCTCTTAATTTTTGTATTTGAATAGACAACCCTAAAAAATAAATTCTTACCCATTCGAAAAATGTGGACAAATTTCGTACTTTCAAGTATAGAAAAGTTCGGACATGACAACTATAATTGCGTATCGTGTCGTCGATAATTATTAGTATTAGATAGTGAAATAGGCATAGTTCTAAAATCGTAATAGTAATAGTAAAATAATATGCAAATGGCGTATAACTATTTATATCTCTTGTAAATACTTATAATTGCGTGATTGATATGACGTTCCTAGAGATTACCGATCATTAATCGCGATGATCTTAAAAACACATGAAAATAAATTACTATGTGCTAGCGTAGTCGCGAGTCTTATCAGTGACGGCTTAACAATTATAAGAGTTATAAAAATTGCACTCTTTTCAAGAATCCAGAGAGTCTAAACTGTCCCTTGAATCCCATCAGCTGGGAAAAATTCTAGTGAAAAAAAATCTGGACCTCTCTATATCTTATTATCAAAATCCCTCAGTTCTCAGGAAATTTTCCTTCCATTTATTCACGTATGAGATCCATTATGCAGCGAATTCAAACAGACTAATAAATAAAAAATCGTTCTTTCATTTTAAAAAGAGGCTGTTCAAAAAATATTTCACGCTTTTTTTCAACATTTTTTTCATCCCTACTTTCTTTAGAAAACAAATAGTTGAACTTTCAAACAGAAGAGGCGAATTTTTAAACAAATGATTGAAATTTTAATTTTTCAAGATGAATTTTCAATCAGGTAAGGGAATTATCATCAAATGAAATTTTTTTTCAAAAAGGCGAATTTTTAACAGAAAAAGAAGATTTTTCAGCAAAGTAATTTAATTTTCAAACAAAAAACAACGACTTTTTGACAAAGTAGTTGAATTTTCAACATCGTGATTATATTTATAAGATGAAACTTACATTATTAAACAACTTAATTGAAACTTCGACCTACAAAAATTAATTTGCAATTATATAGTTGAATTTGAAACAAACAGATGAATTTTAACAAATAGTTTAACTTTCAATCAAATAGTTGAATTTTCAAAAATATTTAAATATTTAAGCACATGGTTTACCTTTTTATTATGAAAGAAATTAATTTATTAATTTTCAATTTAAAAATATTAATTTTCACCAAAAAAGATAAATTGTCGACAAAAAAAATTCATTTTCAATAGAATAATTAAATTTTCTACAAAATAGTTGAATTTTCAACTAAAATGATAAACCTTATTTCAAAAGAGGAAGTTTCCAAGCGAAAGAGAATTTTTACAAAAAAAAAAAATTGAATTTTCAACACGATAATATGAATTTTTCACAACAAAAAAAACATTTTTTAACACGTGGTTGAATTTTCAACTAAAAAAGATAAATTTTTAATTTAAAATGGAAAAGCTAAATATTAAGTTCCAAAAATTTATTTTTAGCCAAAAAAAATAATTTTCAACGAAATAAACTAATTTTGAACCAAACCGATCAATTAAAAAAAAAAATGAATTTCTAACAAAGTGGTTCATCTCTCAGCCAAGTAGTTAAATTTGTAACTAAAACAGATTATTTCTCAAAAAAAGGTAATAGTTGATATTTTATGCAAAAAATATTTTTTTTTAAATAAACCATTTTCGAATTCAACCAAAAAGACAAGAAAGAAAAAAAATTTTAACCAAGTTTTTAAATTTATTAAACAAAAAAGCAAATTCTCTGAAAAAAACAGTCTAATTTGCTAACAAAAATATGAATTTTCAACCAAAAAGTTAACTTTCAACAAAATAATTCAATTTTCTAGAAAAGTAATAGGAATTTCAACTAAAAAAAAATAGGATTTTCAATAAGTTAATTGAATTTTTTACCAATCAATTAAATTTTCAAACCAAAAATACGATTTTTCGAGAAAAAAATTTTATGTTGAACCAAATAGTTGAATTTTAAACTAAAATCGATCAATTTTTAACTAAAAAAGGAATAGTCAAATTCTCAATGGAAAGAATTGATTTTCAACTAAAATAAAAAGGAATTAAAAAAAAATAATTCAATTTTTATCCAAAATTCATAAGAGAAAAAGACGAATTTTCAACAAGAATGTTGATTTTTTATCAGGAAATATAAGTTTTTAACAAAAAATCTAATTTTTTACCAAATAATGAAATTTAAAGCGAAAAAAATGAATTCTCAATAAAAAATTTTACAGCTGAATTTTTAACTGAAAACGATAATTTTTGAACTGAAAATGATAATTTTTTAACTGAAAACGATAATTTTTTAACTGAAAACGATAATTTTCAACTTAAAAAAATAATTTTTAACCAAAAATAGAATAGTTGAATTTTTAAGTAACAAAATTAATATGAAAAAAAAAAATTTTCACCAAAATAGGAATTTTCAAGAAAAATAGTTCAATTGTTATCGAAAGCTTCAAGACAAAAAAAAATTTTCACAAAACAGTTGAATTTTCAACAAAAACTTTAATTTTTCACTAAGTGATTGAATTATAAACCAAAATAGAGGAATTAAAAAAAATATAGTAGTTTCATTTTTAAATAAAAATGATTAATTCTCTATAAAAAATTTAATAGTTGAATTTTCAACTAAAAACAATCAATTTTAACCAAAGAAAAATATTTACGTTTTGAAGTAAAAAAATTAATTTGAAAAAAATTGTCACCAAAGTGAGAATTCTCTACAAAAATAGTTTAATTTTTTTTAAAAGCTTTAAGCCAAGAAGAAGAATTTTTTCAAGACACTTGAATGTCCAACAGAAAATTAAATTTTTTTCAGGTAATTAAATTTTAAACAAAAAAAAATAAATTTTTAAAGCAAAATTAAATAGTTGAAATTCAATAAAAAATGATTAATTCTCAATAAAAACTCCAATTGCTGAATATTTAACTGAAAAAAATCAATTTAAAAAAAATAGCTTAATTTTCAAACAAAAAAATAATAATTTTCAATTTCAAAAATTAACTTTCAACTAATGTAAAAAGAATTTGTACCAAAATGTTTAAATTTTCAACCAAATAGTAGAATTTTCAACTAAAAGAGATAAATTCCGTACCAAAAATATAAAAGTAGACTTTTTAATCAAAAAGAATGAACTTTCAACCAAAAATAGAGGAAAGAGTTTTAAGTCTATACTTAGTTGCTTTACTTACTCACATGTGTTGATGTCACATTCCGCGTTAACCCCCCCCCCTCCCCCGACCCTGAAAATGTAACGTACTTTTTGAACGTCCCCTAACAATTATACGATCTTTAAATCTGAATTTTATTGTTTATAAATATCTGATTTCTGGCTTATTGTTAGAGAAAGAAGGACCATTTAAAGCAAAACTCACTTTTGGTCCCTGGAAAAAATTCCTACAAAGGAAACAGATTTTCCCAAAATCACAATTAAATCTGTATCTATTTCCCAGATAAGAATATTTGACAGAGAAAAGTTATGAACTCTTCTCTTAAGTCGATTAAAATGACTGGAGTTTTCGTTACATACATAATACGTTTACAAGGATGAATTATTTACTGCAATATTTTAACCACACAATCTGAAGGCAATTTTACTTCGCGGAGCATAGCGATTTTTTCGAAAAATTTTCTTGTTTCTTTTGGAATTAAAAATCAAGTTTTTTTGCACCTGTAAAATTCAACGCGCCAGCTGACATTGTAAGCAGGGCTGGAGTAAGAAAGTTTTTTGAAAAATTATCATTATATGTTGTTATTATTTACTTCTATTTTTTTATTATATTATATATTATTATAAGCGACGAAGACACGGAACTTGCAGATTTTATTCAACTTGGAACTAGATCGGGTTACTGCGGCCCAGCAAACAGTCCTAGAAAGCAAAATGCGCGCACTATGTGACTCAAGTGCATCGCACGGCGTGCAGATTTTGTCGCACGTCGTGCACGCAAGGGACGACGCAACTGCGTCCGCATGTGCGCGTCACGTGCGTCGCACTTCTTACGGACCAGTGCGGATCGCACGTGATGCGGGTTAGTGCTAGAATGGTACTTCATTTTTGACTTCTTTGCGCTAACACGTGTTAGCTGGCCTGTTGCACTTTACAGGCGCAAAACGCTCAATTTTCAATTACAAAAAAAAAACAAGAACATTTTTTTTAAGAAACGCTGTGCCCCCTGGAGTGAAATTATCTTTAGATTATATGGTTAAAATATTACAATAAGCAGTGCATCCTTGTAGACGTATTATGAATGTGGCGAAAAGCCGAGTTGTTTAATCGCCTTAATGTTACTCTTTTTTTACAACTTCATACGTCCGTATAAAGTTGAAACATTATGCATATTAGTTTGTTCCAGTGTTCTGAAAAATGAAAATTGTTGCCTCTTTACACCTGAATTGCAATTTTTGATTAAATTAAGAACAGAAAATTGTATTGAGTTGTTTCTTGGATCAAAATACATATTGATCAATTAAAATGTAATGGTGTTAAGAATCGTTTTGAAGCAACGGTTTTCTTCCGAACACTGGTTTACTATTGAATGATATAATAAATTGCCAATTTTCTTACAATTTATAAATATCGTTAATCATTAAATATAATCATTATAAATATGTATAATTCTGGAAGAACAGATTTGAATCAGTGGAAAGTTGAAGCGCATTTAAGAGAAGAAAATCGATTCAATGAGAGAAGGTTAATGTGAAGTGTAATGTGCTTTTGCTTATAGATTGATCAGACTTTGTTGAGGAAATTTTTTGAGAAATTTGTCGTTCGATTGATAGAAAGTCGACTGAATGAGTTTTTGAGAGCCAACCCTAGGATGGTTGAACCATGGAAACAGTAGTTTCATTGATGGCATCATCCCTGCAAATGCTGGTGGATGTTGTTGTTTCTTCTGAAGTTGCTGGAGTCACTGTTAATAGTCTTTGTTCCATATGATCCAGGGTTTTTTCGATTGCTCTGAGACGTTTTGCGAGGCTTGTCGTACCCAAAATTCCAACTTGAAGTTGAGGTCCTAGTGGTAAAATGGCTAATAACCACCAGGTCCAAGATGGTCCATCTGGTAAGCGCAGCCAGTCTTCTTCCGTTTCTGGCATTCTTCCAAATACTCGTTGGATCTCTGATTGCTGCGTTGATGGTACGGTGTCCCACCATCTTCTACTTTTCGATCGAACCTGCAAATCAAATTGATTAGAGTCTTATTTATTTTCTGTTTATTTTTTCTAATTTGAATTGATGTATGTATGTTGAAATAGGATTTATGGCGGGGCTAACAATTAGAAATTTTAATGTCCACCTGAATTCCAAAAGAATTAAATTTAAAAAAATTAAAAGAATTGTAAGGACTTAAAAAGAATTCAGAAGAATTCAAAAATATTCAGAAGAATTCCTAAAAAATTCAAAAGTATTCAAAAGAATTCAAAGTATAAAAAACAAATGTCAGATATTTTCAAAAATTTAAAGTAAAAAGTATTTAAAGAATTCAAAAGAATACAGAGTCAAAATAATTACGAATTATGCAAAGAATTGAAAAGAATTTAATGATTTTAAAAGAATAAAACAAAGTCAAAAAAATTTAAAAGATACAAAAGAAAAATGGAATGAATTCGAAAGTATTCTAAGCTATGAATAATTAAAAGAAGTTCAAAGAATTAAAAAAATTAAAGAATTTAATGAAGTCAAAATAATTCAAGAAATTCAAGTGAATTCAAAAGCATATAAATAAAAAGAAATACATAAAACTAGTTTAAATATTCTTAAGGTTCTAAAATGCAATCGTATGAAGATAAATTTATATCATTTACTCCAAATTATTCAAGCAAATTCAATCGAATTCGAAAGGGTTCCAAGGAATTTAAGAAAATACAAAAGAATTTAAAAGAATTCAAGGAAATTCTAAAGAAATTAAGTAATTTGAAATAATTCAAGGGATTTAAAAAATCAAAGGAATTCAATACAATATGAAGAAATTCAAGAGAATTTGAAAAAAGTTAGAGGAAGTACACATAATTCAATGAAATTCAAAAAAATGAAAAACAGTTTAAGGGGATATGAAAAAAAACTGATAGAAGTTAAAAAAAAATTTTTTTTATCAAAAAATTTAAAGAAATTCGAAAGAATCAAAGGTATTTTTCAAAAAAATTACAAATATTCAAAGGAATTCAAGGGACTATAAAATAATTTATGGAAATTTCAAAATAATTCAAAGTATTCAATGGGATTCAAGAAAATACAAAAATTCCAAGAATTTTAAAGAATTGCAGGAATTTCAAAATATTTATGAAATTTTAAAGAACTGAAGAGAATTCGAAATATCCAAAGTATTTTCTTTTATGCAACATAATTTGAAAGAATTCATTGGAATTTCAAAGAATTTCAAATGATTCAAGGAATTGGAAAAAACTTAAGGAAATTTTGAAAAATCAAAGAATTTAAAAAAAATTTCAGAGAGTTCAAAATATTTAAAGAAACTGCAGAATAATTTAAGAAGAATGCAACAAAATATGAAAAAACTTTAGGGAATAGGAAAAACTCGAAGGGATATGAAAAAATTGAAAAGAATTCAAAAGTATTCAAGTAAATTCCAAAGAATTTAAAAAAATTTGAGGAATTCATACATACTTTAAAAAAATTCAAGAAAATTTTGCAGAACTTGGTATAATTTTTAAAAAATCAGAAAGATTTCAAACAAATTAAAGAGAATTCGAAGAAACTAAAGGAAACTTTAAAGGATTTTAGGAGTTTCAAAGAATTCAAGTGAATTTTATTAAATTCGAAGATTTTATCAAAATTTAAAAAACTTCAAGGAACTGAAGGAAGTAAAGGAAATAAAAAAAAATCAAAGGCATTTTCTAAAATTAAAGATAATTACAAAAAATACAGAATGTTCGTGAGTTTAAGGAAAATTTTATTGAATTCAAGAAATTAATAAGAATAAAAGGAATTTCAAAAAGTCCATGGAATTAAAAAATATCACGGGAATTCAGGACAATTCCAAAAAAATTCCACAAAATATAAAATAGCTTAAGAAAATTTTCAAAAATCAAAGGATCTTTGAAAAATTTGATGAAATTTAAAAGAATTGAAGTAAATTTTGAAGGATCCCAGTAATTTCAAAAAAATTCAAGAAATTTTAAGGGACGCGAGGAATTAGAAAGAACTTGAAGGAATTCGAAAGAACCAAATGATTTCAAAAAAGCTCTAGACTATTCCAAAAAAGCCAAGGAACTGAAAATTATTTAAGGGAATTCGAAGAAATTCAAGAGAGTTGGAAAAATTTAAAGGAATTTAAAAGAACTGAAGTGAATTAAAAAAAAACTATAAGGATTTTAAAAAAATTTAAGGAATTCGAAAAAATTCAAGCAAATTTGAAAGGATTGATCGAATTTAAAGAAATTTAAGGAAATTTCAAATGATCTGGAAATTTTAAAAACTTCATTAAATTGAAAAAAAAATAATATTGAAAAGGATTTGAAAAGAATCAACGTTTATTTAAAAACTTGAGAAAATTTTCAAAACTCAAAGAGATTTAAAAAAAATTCAAGCGAAGTTAAAAGAATTCTAGTAATTTTGAAAGGATCTAAGGCATTCGAAAGAATTGAAGAGAATTCTGAAGGATTAGAAAAATTTCCAAGGATTCGAGGAATCGGAAAAAGAAATCAATTTAAAAGAATTAAAGGGAATCAAAACAATTTAATGGAATTCAAAAAATTTCAAAAAGATTCAAGGGAATTTCAAAGCATTTCCAAAAAAAATTAAGAATTTCACGACAATTTAAAAAAAGTGAGGGCAATTTAAAAGCGTCTGAGAAAATTAAAAAGAACCCTATAAATTAAGAAAAAATACAAGGGAATTTGAAAAAATTCAAGCAATTTTTACAGGAAATACCCAATTTGAAAAAATTCAAGAAGATTTCCAATGATTCAAGGAATTTAAAAGGATTTATGGTATTAGAAACAACTTTAGGACATTCGAAAGAAAGGGAATTAAAAAATTTAAAAAAATTTAAAGTACTTTAAAGGAATTCAAGGGAATTTCAAAGAATTGAAGGAATTTCAAAAACTTCATAAAATAAAAAAATTCAATTGCATTCAATAAAATTTTAAAAAATTCAACTTTCATTTAAAAATGATTCGAGGAATTGCAAATAAAATAATTCAAAATAGTTCAAAAGAATTTAAGGGATAAAACAAGAATTAAAAAAAAATTCAAGGTACTTGGAAGGAATTCAAGGGGATTTTAAAGAAACCAAGAAATTTTAAAAACTTCATAAAATTAAAAAAAAAGTAAATTGTTTTCAAGAAAATTAAAAAAAATTCAACGATTATTCAAAAATGTAGGGAAATTTGCAAAAATGGAAGGGATTTCAAAAAACTGGAAAGAACTCGGAAGAATTCAAGTAATTTAAAAGGATTCAAATAATTTAAAAGAAATTCGGGGAATCCGAAAAGTTCAAGGAATTTTAAAGGATTCGAGGAATTGCAAATAAAATAATTCAAGATAATTCGAAAGAATTTGAGGGATCAAAAAAAAAATTCAAAAAAATTCAAGGTACTTCGAAGAAATTTAAGGGAATTTCAAAGAAGCCAAGAAATTTTAAAAACTTCATAAAATAAATTTAAAAAATTAAATTTTTTTCAAGAAAATTAAAAAAATTTTAATGTTTATTTAAAAACTTAAAGAAATTTGCAATAACTAAAGGGATTTTTAAAAAATTCAATGGAATGCGAAAAAATTTAACTAATTTTTAAAGGATTCAAGGAATTGAAAAGAATTGAGTGTGATTCTTAAAGATTCGAGGAATTTACAAGGATTCAAGGAATTCGAAAGAATGCAAGCTAATTTAAAAAGATGAATCGAATTTTAAAAAATTCAAAGGAATTTCAAATAATTCAATGAATTGAAGAGGATTTAAAGTATTAGAAACAACTCAAGGAAATTCCAAAGAATCAAAGGGATCTAAAAAAAATTCGAAAGAATTTAAGGAACTGTGAAGGACTTCAAGGGAATTTAAATGAATTCAAGTAACTTCAAAAACATCAAGTTCAAAAAAAAAGTTCAATTGCTTTCAGGAAAATTAAAAAAAGTCAACGTTTACTTGCAAACTTGAAATTTGAAAAAATTAAAGGTATTTCAAAAAAATTTGATAGAATTTAAAAGAATTTAAGTAATTTTCAAAGGATTCAAGAAATTTTTAAGAATTGAGATGAATTCTAAATGATTCAAGGGATTTCTAAGGAATTCGAGGGAATTCACAAAAAATTAAGGAATATACAAAACCTTATAAAAAAGCAGAAATTTAATTTTATTCAAGAAAATTTAAAAAAAATTTACGTTCATTTGAAAACTTATGAACATTTGCAAAAATTAAAGGGCTTTCAAAAAAATTCGACAGAATTAGAAAGAATGCAAGTATATTTCAAAGGATTCAGGGAATTTGAGAAAATTTAGGGAAATTCGAAAAGATTCAAGATATTTCCAAGGATTCAAGAAATTGAAGGGAAAACTATTCAAGATAATTTGAAAGAACTTAAAGGGATTAAAAACAATTTGATGAAATTCAAAAAATTTCAAAAGAATTCCAGGGAATTTCAAGGCATTCAGAGTGTTTAAAAAAAATCAAGCTAATTAAAAAAACATCAACGAAAATTAAGGTCATTCAAAAAAATGTAATAGATTTTAAAAGAATAAGCGGGAATTCGCAGGATTCAAGAAATTTAAAAAAAATTACAGAAAATCTGGAAAAATTCAGAAACATCTAAATTTACCTTATCGTGAAGTTCCAATAAATTGAGCACTTGATCTGACTGAACAGGTGAGTCTCTCAAGAACTCCACTCGTGCGGTATCGTAACCATCTTTTTCTCCCCCAGATAAAACTCTGAACCTCCTGGCACCCACTGTACTCAAAATACTGCATCCGTCTTTTAATAGGACTCGATCTCGAATTTCCAACATGGTGCCAAATTCAGCATACCTGAAAAAAATGATTTTGATTATATTTCACTTATTATCAATTAGAATTAGGTTAAATTATATTATTATTATTTTTCACTATTATATTATATTTTTCATAATCATATTTATATTCATATATATATATATATATGCTTTATTATTATTTAATTATTTATTATTATAATTAGATAAAATTATCTATAATTTTTAATGATTTAAGTATAGCTAAAATCAAGCAACAAGCAGTAACACGAACCACTTTAGCTCGTAAATGTTCTTGGTGTCGGTAAGGTAGAAATTTTTATTTAGAACACAGCCTGTCTGTCTACTTATATAGGTGAAAGCCAAACAGAATAACTTCTGTAAAAGCAACTCCAAAAAACATGATTTAAATTCGCTCTGATTTAAGATTTTTTCAAAGAATTCAGAAGGATTCAAAACAATTTCAGAATATTTCAAAGAATTCAAAAGATTTAAAAGAATACGAAAAACTTAAAATAGAACAAGGAATTCAAATAAATAGAAAATATTCAAAAAATTTAAAACAATACAAAAAACGCCAATGAATACTAATATAGTGTTAATAAATATTAATTTCAGAAATTAAAGTGAATTTAAAAGCACATAAATATAAAGAAATACATGATGCTTGTTATAATTTGCATAGGGTTTTTAAATGTACTTGTATGAAGCTACATTTATTTTATTTACTCAAAATAGTGGGAAGGAATGTAAAAGAATTTAAAAAAAAATCAAAGGAATTCAAAAGATTTTGAAATATTTTGAGAGAATTCAAAAGAATTAAAAAAAATTTAAAAGAATTTGAAAGAATCTAATGCCATTTTAAAAGTGTTTAAGAAAGGCGAAATAATTTAAAGTATTTAAAAAAACTCAAGGGTATTGAAAACAAGTCTAAGTAATTAAAGAAAATTTAAAAGAATTCAGTGAAATGAAAAATAATTTAATGGAACTAAGAGCATTATAAATAGTTTGAGGTAATCTGAAAGAACTGAAGGAAATTCAAAAGAATTTCAAAAAAATTCGAAGGTATTCAAAAAAATTATATAGAATTCAAAAAATTTTTAAAGAATTCAAGGCTTTTCTAAAAAAGTCCAAGGGAATTTAAGACAATTAAAAAAAATTAGGAGAATTTCAAAGAATTAAAGGGATTACAAACATACGAGTAAATTCAAAAGGATTAAAGGAATTTCAAAGGATTCAAGGACTTTGAAAGGATTAAAGAAATTTGAAAGGATTCAAACTACTTTTAAATAATTTAAGAAATTGGAAAACAGTTAAAAAAAGTCAAATAAATCAAATAAATCTATCAAAAATTTAAAAGAATTCAAAAGACTACAAGGAAATTTCAAAGAATTTAAGGAATTTAACAAAAAAACTCAAACGATTTCAAGATAATTGAAAAAAATTCACGAGAATTTTAGAGAACTTAATTTAAATGAATCAAAGGAATTTTCGAAAACTTCAAAGGGAATTCGAATAAACCAAAATAAATTGCAAAGGCTTTAGGAAATATTAAAGAATTAGAGGAAATTTCAAAAGATTTAAGGAATTTCGAAACATTTATCACATTTTAATGAACTTCAGGGAATTTTAAAAAATAAAAGGTATTTACAAAAATTCTAGAGAATTCAAAAGAATGCGAGGGACTACAAATGAATTCACGTTAATTTCAATGATTTTATAAGAACTACAAGGAATTCATGAAAACTTTAAAGAATTCAAGGAATTTCCAAAAAATTCAAGGGAAATTGAAACAATTTTAAAAAATTTAACGGAGTTGGAGAAAACTTAAGGGAATTTGCAAAAATCAAAAAGATTTTAAACAAATTCAAGGAAACTTAAAAGAATTCGAATAAATTTAATAAGATTCAAGAAATTGAAAAGAACTTAAGGGAATTGAAAAAAGCCAAAGGATTACAAAAAATTCCGAAAATTTCGAAAGTATTCAAGGAACTTAAAAATAATTCAAGAGAATTCAAAATAATTCCAGAGAATTAAAAGTTTTTTAATGGAATTTAAGAAAATTAGAAAGAATTAAAAGGAAATCTGAAAGAACTATAGGAAATTCAAAAGATTCAAAAATGTTTTCAGAAATATAAGGGGTTTTAAAAGAATTCAAGAGAATTTCAAAGAATTCTAGGAATTTATGAAGAAATCAAGCAGATTTAAGACAATTCAATAAAATTAAAGAAAACCTCACTTATTATAGAGATAACAAAATAAATTCTATTTTATTTCGAAGTATTTTAAGGTCCTTTAGAGATTTCAACGAAATTTTAAAGAATGAATGGATTTTTAAAAAATCCCGAAAATTCAAAAGAAATCAAGGAATTCAACAAGCATTCAAGAGAACTCAAAAGAATTTGGGAGAATTACAAATAATTTCATAAAATTTAGGGCACTTGAAAAAATGTCAAGGATATTTTGAAGGAACTCAAGGGAATTGAAAAGGATTTCAAAAAAGTTAAGGGAATTTGAAAGAATTTAAGAAATTAAAAAAAATTAAGGGAATTCAAGACAATTCGAAAAGATTAAAGGAAATTTGAAAAAATTGAAGGTATTTAAAAAATATTAAATTAAATTATGAAGGATTCATGGTATTTCAAAGAACTCAACAGAATTTCAAAGAATTCAAGAAATTGAAAGGACTTCACGGCAATTAGAAAAAATTCCAAATATTTCAAAAGAAGTTAAGGGACTTCAAAATAATTGAAAAAAATTCGAAAGGAATGAAGAGAATGAAAAATAATTCAATGGAATTCAAGACATTTTGAAATAAGATTTATAGCAATTTAAAAAAAACTCAAGGTAATAAAAAATTATCAAAAGAAATTTAAAAAATTTGGGGGAATTCGAAAGAATTCAAGAAACTTGCAAAAAAAATCAAGGCAATTTGACAATTTGATGAATTAAAGGGGATTTGAAAGAATTTAAGCAATTTAAAAAAAATAGAAGTAAATTTTAGAGAATTTGAGGCATTTTAAAGAATTGAAGAGAGTTTCAATGGATACACTGAATTTTAAAGGCTTTAATGAATTGAAAAAACCTTAAGCAATTCGAAGTAATCGAAGGGATTTAAAGAAAAATGTAATCAAAAAGAATTTGAAAGAATTTAATGGAATGTCAAATAATTTTGAATAATTTAAAGGGTTTCACGATAAATAAAAAAATTCAAGGCTATAAAGAACGTGAAGGAATTTGAAAGAATCAAAGGGACTTCAAAAAATTCTAAGAAATTCAAAAAAATTTAAGTAAATTTCAAAGGATTTAAAAAATGTTGATAATTGCAGATTTAAAAAAAAATCAAAGTAATTCAAATGATTTAAATAACTGGAAAGAACTTACGGTAATTCGAAAGAATTAAAAGGACCTCAAAAACATGTAGAAAATTCGACAAGATTCAAATGGATTTCAAAGAATTTTAAGAACATCAGAGAATACAAAGAATTTTAAAAACTTTATGTAATTAAAAAAAAAACAAAGTAATTTAGAGCAATTCAAAAAAATTCAATAGAATTTGAGAGAACTTAGGCGAATTCGCAAAAACCAAATAAAACGTATTTTAAATAAATTCAAGGGAAGTCAGAAGAATCTAAGTAAACTTCAAAGGATTCAACGAATTTAGAAAAATTTAAGAAATTTTAAAAGAATTCAAGAAATTTTATACGACTTAAGGAATTGGAAAGAACTTAAGAGAATTTGAAAAAATCAAAGGATCTCAAGAAAAAAAATTCCAAACAATTTGTAAGAAGTCAAGCAACTGAAAGATAATTCAAGAGAATTTGTAAGAATTTAGGAGAATTAGAAACACCTTAATGGAATTCAAGTGAATTGGAAATAATTAAAGAGAATTTGAAAAAACTTGAGGAAATTCTAAAGAATCAAAAAGATTTAAAAAAATTTAAGGTAACTTTAGAGAATTAAAGTAATTCACAAAAAAAATCAAGTGAATTAAAGATAATTCATAAAATATAAAGGGAATTTAAAAGATTTAAAGGGATCTCAAAAAAATTAAAAATAATTCGAAAGAATTCAATGCAATTTCAAGTACTTTAGACGGTTTCACGACAAATTGAAAAAATTCAAAGTAATTACAAAAAACTTGCAAGGAATTTAAAAGAATCAAAGAATTTTAAAAAAAATTACGGAATCCGAAAGCATTCAAATAAATTTCAAAGGATTTAAGAAATTTAAGAGATTTTCAAAGGATTCAAGAAAATGGAAAGAACTTAAGAAAATTCGAAAGAATCTACGGGATTTAAAAATAATTCTAAAGAATTTGAAAGAATTTAAAGAGAATTAAAAAAAATTTCAAACGAATTCAATAAAATGTGAAAGAATTCAAAGGAATTTAAAAGAACTTAAGAGAATTGAGGAACAGTTTAGGGTATTCGAAAGAATTCAAGGGAATTCAAAAGGATTCAGGGAATTCACAACAAAAATAAAGAAATTCTAGAAAACTCAAAAAACATCAAGGAAATTTAAAAGAATGAAAGAGGTTTCAAAAAAATTGAAGACATTTTTAAAGGATTCGAGGTATTTCGAGGTTTTTCTGTCTGTGCACGGACACGAACTACTCAAGCTCTTGAATGTTTACGATGACGGTGAGGAATTTCTACTAAGAACACAGCCTATCCGTCTACTACTACACTACAAGAGAAGACTATTTTGAATCATTTTGAAGAATTAAGGGAAATTCAAAAAGATTTAAGAAATTTCTAAGGATTCGAGGAATTGCAAATAAAATAATTCAAGACAATTCGAAAGAATTTAAGTGATCTACAAAAAATTCAAAAAAATTCAAGGTTCTTCGAAGGAATTCAAGGGAATATCAAAGAAACCAAGAAATTTTAAAAATTTCATAAAATTGAGAAAAAAATTTAATTGTTTTTAAGAAAATCCCAAAAAATTCAATGTTTATTTAAACACTTAAGAAAATTTGCAAAACTACAGGGATTTAAAAAAATTCTATGGAATGCGAAAGAATTTCTCTAATTTTTAAAGGATTCAAGGAATTAAAAAGAACTGAGTGTAATTCTTTACAAAGATTCAAGGAATTTGAAAGAATTTAAGCTAATATAAAAAGATTGATCGAATTTTTAAAAAATTCAAAGGAATTTCAAATAATTTAATGAATTGAAGAGGATTTGAGGTATTGGAAACAACTTAAGGAAATTCTAAAGAATCAAAGGGATCTAAAAAAAATTCGAAAGAATTTAAGGAACTGTGAAGGACTTCAAGGGAATTTAAATGAATTCAAGGCATTCCAAAAAATTCGATAAAATTCAAAAGAATTCAAGTAATTTTCGAAGGATTTAAAAAATCTTAAAAAATTAAGATGAATTCTAAAAGATTCAAGGAATTTCTAAAGATTAAATTAATTGGAAAAAAGTTCAAGATAATTTGAAAAAATCAAAGGGATTTAAAAAAATTCGGAAGAATTCAAGGTACTTCGAAGGAATTTCAGGAAATTTCAAAAATTCAAGGAATATAAACAAAATCGATAAAAAGAAGAAATTTAATTTTATTCAAGAAAATTGAACAAAATTCCACGTTTATTTCAAAACTTAAGGAAATTTGCAAAAATTGAAGGAATTTTAAAAAAATTCGATAGAATTCAAAAGAATTCAAGTATATTTTAAAAGATTCAGGAAATTTGAAAAAATTTAAGAGAATTCGAAAAGATTCAAGATATTTCTAAGGATTGAAGAAATTGGAGAGAAAATTATTCAAGATAATTTGAAAGAACTTAAGGGGATTAAAAACAATTTAATAGAATTTAAGAAATTTCTAAAAATTCAGGAGAATTAAAAATACCTCAATGAGATTCTAGTGAATTAAAAATCTTTAAAAAGCTTGAGGGAATTCTGAAGAATCAAAAAGATTTTAAAAAATTTAGAGAAATTTGAAAAAAGTCAAGGAAATTGCAGAGAATTGAGGTAATTTACAAAAAAAAATTAAGCGAATTCAAGACAACTCATAAAATATCAAGGGAATTTAAAAGAATTAATGGGATCTCAAAAAAATTAAAAATAATTTTAAAAAATTCAATGGAATTTTAAGTAATTTAGAGGGCTTCACGACAAATTGCGAAAATGCAAAGTAATTACAAAGAACTTGCAAGGAATTTGAAAGAATTAAAGAATTTAAAAAAAAAATTAACGGAATTCAAAAGCATTGAAATAAATTTCAAAGGATTTAAGAAATTCAAAGGATTTTCAAAGGATTCAAGGAATCGGAAAGAACTTAAGGAAATTCGAAAGAATCTACAGGATTCAAAAATAATTCAAAATTATTCAAAAGAATTTAGAAGAATTAAAAAAATTCCAAAGGAATTCAATACAATGTGAAAAAATTTAAGGTTATTTAAAAGAACTTAAGGGAATTAAGAAGTATTTCAGGGTATTCGAAAAAATTCAAGAGACTGTAAAAGAATTTAGGGAATTTGCTACAAAAAATAAAGAGATTCAAGTAAACTCAAAAAACATTAAGGAAATTTGAAAGAATTAAAGGGATTTCAAAAAAGTTACAGACATTTT
>JAUELO010000023.1:2308278-2321637 GCA_032357855.1 Amphibolips quercusostensackenii
GGATTGTCAGCAATGTCAATGCCTCCGCACCCCAGAGTCTGTTGCTCTTTGAGAAACCAGTTGGTTGAACCAATAGAAAATTTTTTATATAATTAAAAAAATAAATTTTTTTCGTCATCTCCTTTTCAATAAAAACCAAAATTTCTTTAATCTGAAGTCCTATAATTAAATTCGTTAAAGATGCGAATTTTCGATATGGATAGTGTCCAAGAAGCTGCTACAATGTTTGACATGCTTGTCTTGAAGCCAAAATTCCTACGATTCTTATTAGGCTGATTGTTCTCGTTACTATTTTTTTTCATCAGGCCCAATAAAAAATGCAGAAAATAAATTAATTGAAATTAAATAAAACTCACGGTAAAAACAGAAAAATGGTAATTATATAAACAAAATAAAAGATGTTAATAAATTAATAATACAAGAAAATTTTTAAGATTGAAATATTTTATCTGATGCAAGTTTATTTTTATTCACTGTCCAGTCACCAGTGTCCAAGTTCATAATAATTTTGCTGACTCAAGAAAAAATTTGCTGACTCAAAAATAAGTGAAGAAAAGTAATTTTAATTTTAATTTCACATTAGTTTTAAGTTAACATTAACTTTAGTCTTGAATTAACTTTAAATTTGACTTAATTTAATTTTTTAATATAATTTTTAAACTAAATATTTTTATTTTTTTATTTTTTTACTAATGTTACCTACACGTTTTTATTTCTCGGTCACTCGTGCTAACTTTCTGAGACTATCGATCGATCAGTACTTGAGCCAAGTGCGAAATGTGAAATATTGCTAAGTGACACGTATAACTCATAAATTAAATGGAATAGAATGGAATATAAAATGAATACAATTTTAAGAAATTAATATTTTACCAAAAATAATTATTCAAAATTATATTTAATAATAGTTACTTTCTCTTATGTTGTTTATGGTATATTGAACAAGTTCAACAATTTGACTTTTAAGCCAAATATAATAAAATTGTTAACTAAAAAAGGTTTGACAAAAAAAAAACAAATTCACCAATAATAAAGACGAATTTTTAAAAGAAGAGTTGAATTTTCAGCCAAGAATGATTCTTCTGAGGAGTTGGTTACTCTTGCAATCTGATGCAATCCTAAGCAATGCTTTGCAATTCCATGCAATCTTTTCTAATAGCTTGTAATCACATATTATGAAAAAATATGATAGACAATTCAGTAAAGGTCTATAAAGATTTTCCTATAATGTGTTTCTCACGATGTTATTGCGATTAAAAAAAAAATATTATACAAATAATTATAGAAAATCATTAAGAAATAAAGAATGTTCTAATATTAAAAGGCTTCAAGCAAAAAAAATAGAGAAAGTACAAACGAACGATTTATTTATTCAACGTAGAATTATAACAAATTTTAGAG
Organism: Amphibolips quercusostensackenii; assembly: GCA_032357855.1. NCBI lineage: Eukaryota > Metazoa > Arthropoda > Insecta > Hymenoptera > Cynipidae > Amphibolips > Amphibolips quercusostensackenii. Next base: position 2,309,680 of record JAUELO010000023.1, read on the forward strand.
AATTTTCCAGGATTTTCCGAAATTTAAAGGTATTTCAAAAAACACTGAAAGATTTAAAGGATTTTTTAGGATCGCCAATTGTTTCAAAGGATTTACGGGATTTTTAAAAATATAAACAATTTTAACAAATTCCAAAAAATTTCACGAGATTTGAAAAATTGCAATCGATTTTGAAGAAATATTTCCAAGAATATCACAAAATTTAAGGAAATTTGAAAAAACTTTCATTGTTTTGCAATATTTACGGGATTATTAAAGATTTTAAAGAAATCTAACAAAAATTTAAGAGATTCATAAGAATTTCAAGAAATTACGAAAATTTTAATCGATTTTGAAGAATTTTTTTGAATTTTCAAACATTTAAGGTATTTCAAAGAATACCAAAATATGTAAAGGATTGTATAGGATTTTCATTTATTTTAAAATATTTACGAGATTTTAAAGAATGTAAGCAATTTTAATAGATTCTAAAAAATTTCAATCGATTTTTAAGAATTTTGTAGGATTTTTAAAGATTTGGAGATATTTCAAAGAATACCAAAATATGTAAAGTATTTTATAGGGTCTAAAATTATTTCAAAGGATTTACGAGATTTTGAAATATTTTTTAAAAAGTTAACAATTTTTAAAGATATCAAAGAATATGGAGAGATTACAAAAATTTCAATCGATTTAAAGAATTTTTTAGGATTTTTAAAGATTTTAAGATATTTCACAAATACAAAAAGATTTAGAGGATTTCATAGGATCTCTAATTATTTCAATGGATTTACGAGATTTTTTAATATTTTGAAAAATAAAAGAAATGTTAACAGGTTTAAAGAATTTCAACAGATTTGGTAAATTTTAATCGATTTCAAATAAATATTTCAAAAAATATCACAAAATTAAGGAAATTTATAAGATCTCTAACTGTGTCACAAGATTCACGGGATGTTGAAAGATTTTAAAGATCCAAACAAATTTCAAGTGATTTCAAAGAATTTCTGGATATACTGAAAATTTCAATCGATTTCAGAAAATTTTTTAGGATTTTTAAAAGATTTCGAGGTATTTCAAAGAATACCAAAAAATTTAAAGGATTTTACAGGATCACCCATTGCTTTGAAGGATTCACGGGATTTTAAAGAATGTAAGTAATTTTAACAGATTCCAAAAAATTTTAAGAGATTTCAAAAATTTCAATCGATTTCAAAGAATTTTGTAGGATTTCTGAAGACTTAAAGTTATTTGAAAAAATACCAAAAAATTTAAAGGATTTCAAAAGATCTCCGATTATTTCAAAGGATTGACATGATTTTTAAATATTGTGAAGAATGTAAGCAATTTTAATACATTTCAAAGAATTTTAAGAAATTTCAAAAATTGCAATCGATTTCAAAATTTTTTTTAATATCACAAAATTGAGGGGATTTCACAAGATCTCCAGTTGTTTCACAAGATTGAAAGGATTTTAAAAAATTTAAAGGAGTCTAAACTAATTTTAAGAGGTTCCAAATAATTTCAGGATAGCCCAAAAATTTTAATCGATTTCAAAGGCCTTTTTAGGATTTCCAAAGTTTTTAAGGTATTTCAAAGAATACCGATAGATTTGAAGGATTTTATAGGATCTTCAATTATTTCAATGGATTTACGAAATTTTTTAATATTTTAAAAAATGTAAGAAATTTTAACAGATTACAAAGAATTTCAAGAGATCTAAAAAATTTCAATCGATTAAGAATTTTTTTTATATATCAAAAAATTAGGGGATTTCATAAGATCTCTACTTGTTTTAGAAGAATTACAGGATTGTGAAAGATTTGAAAAAATCCAAAAAATTTTTAAAAATGCAAACGAATTTTAAGCGATTCCAAAAATTTTAATCGATTTTAAAGAATTTTTAACGATTCTTAAAGATTTAGATGTATTCTAATAAATACCAAAAAATTTAAAGTATTTTACAGGATCTTCAATTGCTTCCAAGGATTTACGGGATTTCAAAGAATGTTAGTAATTTTAACAGATTTTTAAAAAAATTTCAAGAGATTTAAAAAATTTTAATCGATTTCAAAGAATTTTGTAGGATTTCTAAAGATTTTAAGTTATTTCAAAAAACACCGAAAGATTTTTAAGGATTTTATAGGATCAACAATTATTTTAAAGGATCTACATGATTTCTAAATATTTTAGAGAATGTAAGCTATTTAAACAGATTTCAAAGAATTTCAAAAAATTTAAAAAATTTAAAAAATTTCAAGAAATTTCAAAAATTTCAATCGATTTCAAATAAATATTCCAAAAAATATCACAAAATTAAGGGTTTTTTATAAGATCTCTAGTTGTTTCACAAGATTTACGGGATTTTCAAAGATTTGAAAGATTCAAACAAATTTTAAGAGATTCTAAAGAATTTCAGGATATTCCAAGAATTCCAATCGATTTCAAAGAATTTTTTAGGATTTTTGAAGATTTTAAGGTATTTCAAAGAATACCAAAAAATTCAAAGGATTTTATAGGATCTCCAATTGCTTCGAAGGATTCACGGGATTTTTAAATATTTTAAAGAATGTAAGCAATTTTAAAGATATCGAAGAATTTCAAGAAATTTCAATAATTTCAATCGATTTCAAATAAATATCCAAAAAAATATCACAAAATTAAGGGTATTTTATAAGATCTCCAGGTGTTTTAGAAGATTTATGAGATTTTGACAGATTTAAAAGATCAAAACAAATTTTAGGAGATTCCAAAGACTTTCAAGACACAGCAAAAATTTCAATCGATTTTAAAGAATTTTTTAGGATTTTCAAACATTTAAGATATTTTAAAGAATACCAGAATATGTAAAGGATTTTATAGGATCCCCAATTATTTCAAAAAATTTACATGACTTTTAAATATTTTAAAGAATGTAAGCAATTTTAACAATTTCAAAGAATTTCAAGAAATTTCAATAATTTTAATCGATTTCAAATAAATATTCCAAAAAATATCACAAAATTAAGGGTATTTTATGAAATCTCCAGGTGTTTCACAAGATTTACGGGATATTGACAGATTTGAAAGATCAAAACAAATTTTAAGAGATTCCAAAGACTTTCAGGACATCCCAAAAATTTTAATCAATTTCAAAGAATTTTTTTTTAATTTTCAGAGATTTGAATATATTTCAAAGAATACCAAAAAATTTTAAGGATTTTACAGGATTTCTAATTGCTTCAAAGAATTTACGGGATTTTAAAGAATGTAAGTAATTTTAACAGATTCCAAAAAATTTTAAGAGATACCAAAAATTTCAATCGATTTTAGAAAAATTAGTAGGATTTCTAAAGATTTTAAGTTGTTAATCAGAAAAATACCAAAAAATTTTAAGGATTTTATAGGATCTCCAATTATTTCAAAAAATTTACATGACTTTTAAATATTTTAGAGAATGTAAGCAATTTTAACAGATTTTAAACCATTTCAAGAAATTTCAAAAATTTTAATCGATTTCAAATTTTTTTTAATATCACAAAATTAAAGGGATTTCATAAGATCTCCAGTTTTTTCCCAAGATTTACATGATTTTGAAAGATTTGAAAGAATCTAAACAAATTTTTAAAGATTTAAAAGAATTTCAAGCGGTTCCACAAAATTTAAATTGATTTTAAAGTATTTTGTAGGATACCTGAAGATTTTAAGTTATTTTGAAAAATACTGAAAGATTTTAAGGATTTTATAGGATTTCCAATTATTTCAAAGGATTTACATAATTTTTAAATATTTTAGAGAATGTGAGCAATTATAACATATTCCAAAGAAATTTCAATAAATTTCAAAAATTTCAATCGATTTCAAAGAATTTTGTAGAATTTATAAAGATTTGAAGGTATTTAACAAAATACCAGAAGATTTAAAGGATTTTATAAGATCTTCAATTATTTTAAAGGATTCACGAGATTTTTAAATATTTTATAAAAATTACATAATTTTAATAAATAGCAAAAAATATCAATCGATTTCGAAAATTTTAATCGATTTCAAAAAAAATATTTTTGAAAATAACATGAAATTGACGGGATTTTATAATATCTCTAGTTGTTTCACAAGATTTACGGGATTCAAAAAGATTTAACAGATTCAAACAAATCTTTAGAGATTCCAAAACATTTCAGAACATCCCAAAAGTTTCAATCGATTTCAAAGAATTTTTAGGGATTTTCAAAGATTTGAAGGTATTTCACAGAATACCAAAATATGTCAAAGATTTTATAGGATTTCAATTTATTTAAAAAAATGCACGATATTTTAGAGAATGTAAGCAGTTTTAACAGATTCCAAAGAATTAAAGTGATTTATAGAATTCTAATCGATTTCAAAGAATTATGTAGAATTTCTCGAGATTTGAAGGTATTTCAATGAAAATTATAAAATTTAACGGATTTTATAAGATATACAATTGTTTTAGACGATTTAGGATATTTTTAAAGATTTTAAAAAATCCAAATAGGTTTTTAGAGATTCAAAAGAATTTCAAAAGATTTTATAAACTGCAATCGATTTCAAATAAACATTCCAAAAAATATCCCAAAATTAAGGGGATTTTATAAGATCTCCAGTTGTTTTACAAGATTGACGTGATTTTCAGAGATTTAAAAGAGCCAAACAAATTTCAAGAAATTTCAGAAATTTCTAGGACATCTCAAAAATTTCAATCGTTTTCGAAGAATTTTTCAGGACTTTCAAAGATTGGAGGTCTTTCAAAGAATACCAAAATATGTAAAGGACTTTATGGGAACTGCAATTATTTCACAGGATTTACGAGATTTTCAAATATTTTAAAGAATGTAAGCAATTTTAACAAATTTCCAAAAATTTTAAGGGATTTAAAAATTTCAATCGATTTTAAAGATTTCAATCGCTTTCAAATAAATATTCCAAAAAATAGCACCAAATTAAGGGTATTTTATAAGATCTCCAGTTGTTTTACAAGATTTACAGGATTTTAAAAGATTTGAAAGATTTAAACAAATTTTAAGTGATTTTAAAGAATTTCTGGAGATCCCTGAAATTTCAATCGACTTTAAAAATTTTTTTAGGATTTTTAAAACATTTCGAGATATTTCAAAGAATAGCAACAAATTTAGAGGATTTTACAGGATCTGTAATTATTTCAATAGATTTACAAATTTTTTTTAAATATTTTAGAGAATGTAAGCAATTTTAACAGATTTTAAATAATTTCAAGAAATTTGAAAAAATTTCAATCGATTTCAAATTTTTTTTTAATACCAGAAAATTAAGGGGATTTCATAAGATCTCAGGTTGTTTTCCAAGATTTAAGGGATTTTGATAAATTTTAAAGAATTTAAACTAATTTTAAGAGATTCCAAATAATTTCAGGACATCCCAAAAGTTTTAATCGATTTTGAAGACCTTTTAAGGATTTCCAAAGTTTTTAAGGTATTTCAAAGAATAACGATAGATTCAGAGAATTTTATAGGATCTTTAATTATTTCAATTGATTTACAAAATTTTTAAATATTTTCATGAATGTAAGCAATTTTAACAGAATTTAAAGAATTTCAAGAGATCTTAAAAATTTCAATCGATTACATTTTTTTTTTAATATCACAAGTTCAAGGGGATTTCATAAGATCTCTCGTTGTTTCACAAAATTTATGGGGTTTTAAAAGATTTAAAAGAATCTAAACAATTTTTTAAAGATGCAAAAGAATTTCAAGCGATTCCAAAAATTTTAATCGATTTTAAAGAATTTTGTAGGATTTCTAAAGATTTTAAGTTATTCCAAATAATACCGAAAGATTCTAAGGATTTTATAAGATCTCCAATTATTTTAAAGGATTTACATGATTTTTAAATATTTTAGAGAATGTATGCAATTTTAACAAATTTCAAAGAATTTCAAGAAATTCGAAAAATTTAAGTCGATTTCATGTTTTTTTTATCACAAAATTAAGGGGATTTTATAAGATCTCCTGTTGTTTTAGAAGGTTTACGGGATATTGAAAGATTTGAAAGATTCAGAGAAATTCTAAGAGATTCGAGAGAATTTCAAGAGATTCCAAAAATTTCAATCGATTTCAAAGAATTTTGTGTGATTTCTAAAGATTTTTTAGTATTTAAAAAAATACTAAAAGATTTCAAGGATTTTATAGGATCTCCAATTATTTTAATGGATTTACAAAATCTTTTGATATTTTGAAGAATGCAAGAAGTTTCGTGATATGAATCGAATGAAATTAAATTTTAAAGGATTTCTAATGATCCTAAAGATTTTAAAGGATTTAAAAATATTTTGAGGAATTTTGCAAGATTTAAGAATTTTCTTAAATCTCCAAGAATTTCAAGGGATTTCAAGGATTTCTAGAGATTTGAAAAGATAAAAATTTTTAACAAAATTGTTGAATCTTCAACACAACGGTTGAATTTTCTACCAAAAAGAATAACCTTCTAACAAAATTATTGAACGTTTAACCAATTTTTTTTTAAAATACTTTTCCATAACGAATTAATTAAAATGATATTTCATTGTTTAATAATGACATAATGAAATAATAATAAAATTATTTTCAAAATTTAACAAAAAAAAAGGTAAAGTTTCTATCAAGAGAGATAAATTTTCAAACCAACAAGTCGTATTTTGAAGAAAATTTTTGAATTTTCAACAAAGAAAGATTAATCAATTAAAAAAAAAAAAAGGTCAACCAATTAATCAAATTTTTCAAAAAAATTTAAATTTTTCACCAAAAAAAATAACTTTTTAACAAAATTATTGAATTTTTTAAAAGATTTTTTTGAATTTCGATTTTACAAAAAAAATTAAAATGATATTTATTATTAGTTACATTCTCATCTGTTTTTCATGACAAACTGCCCGAGTTTCACAAGTTAAATTTTATAATAAAATAATTAAATTTTCGACCAAAATTAACAATACAATTTTTAACCAATAAAGATAAAATTTCTATCAAAAGAAATAAATTTTCAACAAGCGGATAAATTTTTTACCAGAAAGAATAACTTTACAACAAAATTATTGAATTTTTAACAATTTTTTTTTAAATTTAGATTTAATTAAAAAATTAATTAAAATGATATTTAATAATATTCATATTCTTATCTGTTGTTTCTGATAACTTGCACAAGTTCCACAGTTTGAAATTTGAAACAAAATTGTTAAATTTTCAACAAAACAATTAAACTTTCAACCAATCCTAATAATACAATTTGAATCGGAAAATAGTGAATTTCTACATTTTCGAACCAAAAGGTCAATTTTTCAACAAAATAGTTGAATTTTCCACCAATAAGAAAAAAATTCTAACAAAACTATCGAATTCTCAGACATTTTTTCAAATTTTAGCTTTTATTAAAAGCAATCGATTAAAATAATATTAATTGATAGTTACATTCTCATCTGTTTTTATTAAACAAGTTTCAAAAATTTAACTTTGAAACCAAATTTTTGCATTTTCAACAGAGCAGTTAAATTTTCAACCAAACTTAACAATAACATTTTTAACCAATAAGGATAAAATTTCTACCAAAACAGGTGAATTTTGAAACCAAAAAGACGAATTAAAATTAATTATAATTAATTAAATTAAGATTTGACTAAAAGCAGTTAATGAAAATATTTAATAGTAGTTACTGTTTCGTAAAAGATTTCAAAAATGATACATCAAACTTTATTTAAAAACTTTATTCAAAAAATGTATGTAAAAATTTTATTTAAGAAATGTATTTCAAAATGTTATTATTTTCGTAACAACGTTGAAATACAACGAAGTTTGGTTATATTCAGGATGCAATACGCGATCTTAATTTTAAAAATAAAGATGATCCTAATCATATTTTTACATCAAATCAATATTATTAAAATTCTGATTTATTTTTAAATAAGCGAGGAAATAAACAATTTGTTAGCTTTTTTCTCATAAAACGCGAAAATCATGCCTGCATAAACTGCTTTATATCTTTCTTTCTATTTCTGAAATATCTGATAAGTGGAACGTTTTCCTGGAAGCATCCGAAATTAGAATTCGTTTTCCATTGCCTACAGGTTAAGAAGGAGATTAAATTCAAAGAATTAAATTCATAGAATTAAATTCTAGTTTAATAAGATTCTCCAAAAATACGAAAATAAACATTTCTAAATTCGAAATAAATAAAAAAAATTAATAAATTATGAATTTTCAGGTAAAAAATTAAAAATGGTATTCAAGAGAATGTAACTGCATTTGACACACTATAAATTAATTCAACGGAATTCAAAGAAATTCGACAGAATATAATTGAATGCATATGATTTCAGCAACAAAAAAACGAATTTTCGACCGAAAAGATGAATTCTCCACAAAATATTTGAATTTTTAAACAAATAGTTCAATTTTTTACTTACAAATATGAATTCTTAAAATAAATATATTAATTGTTATTTTAACAAAAAAATAGAAAATTTCTAACTTTCAAACAAAAAACGAATCTTCAACCAAGAAGATTAATTTTCTTTCAAAAAGGCGAATTTAAAAAAAATTAATGAAATTTTTAACAAACAGTTGAAATTTAACACAAAAAGATAAATATTTAACAAAAAAAATAGAAAAGTTAAATTTTTAGTGAAGTCTAATTTTAAACCAAAGAGATGAATTTTTAACTACAATTTATGAATTTTCCAACTAAAAAGACTTATTTTCAACAAAAGAAGATTTTTTAGTCAAGAAAGAAGAAGTTAATTCAAATTGTTACACTTTTTAGACAAAGACAAATTTTCTCTATGATAGTTGAATTTTCAACAAAAAAATAAATTTACAACGAAAAAGTTAGATTTTTTTAACAAAAAAGAGGAAGTTTTAAACCGAGAATTTTATTTGTTTACTATAAAAGACGAATTTTCAACTAAAAACTATCAATTTTCAAACAAAAATCTTTTTTAAAGTTAAACTACTTTGTTCAAAATTGATGTCTTTTTTGCTTTCAGGCTCATATATTCGGTTGGAAATTTAGCTATAACATTTTTGTTCAAAATTTATCTTTTTTATTTGAAAATTTAACTATTTGCTTGAAAATCTATCTTTTTTAGTTAAAAATTAATGCATTCTGTTTAAATTTAATGTTGTTGGTAGAAGCTTATTCTTCTTATTGAAAAATTAATGAAAACTTCAAAATTTGACTATTTTGTTAAAAATTCGTATTTTTTATTGCATTTAACTATTTTTGAAAGTTAAGATCCTTTTTAGGTAAAAATTAAACAATTTTTTTTAAAGAGAATACAGCAATTTCATTCACAATTAAGAATTTATATTTTCAATTGTAAATTTTTTTTTGGTTGAAAATGAATTTTTTTAAACTGAAAATGTAACTATTCCATTTTTTGTTAAAAACTTATTTTCTTTTTTTAGTTAAAAATTGAAACATTTTGGTAGAAAATTAAACTACTTTGTTTAAAAATCAAACGATTTATTTAAAAACGTACCACCTTTGGTGAAAAATTAACTTTTTTGTTGAAAATTCATAGATTCAAATAGGAAATTACACTGTTTTGTGGAAAGTTCATGTATTTTGTTAAAAATTCATCTTTTTGGTAGAAAACTAACCTTCTTTTTTAAAAATTGATATTGTTGTCTACGGATTCAACTATTTTGTAGAAAATTGATTTGTTTTTAGTTTAATTTAACTTATAAAAAATTTGTTTTTTTCTTAAATTAATTTTTTGAATTGAAAATGTAACTTTCATTTTTGACTGAAAACTTTTTTTGTTGAAGATTCAACTATTTTGGTACAAAATTCAACAATTTGCAGTCGGGTGGTAAATTAAACTTGTTTGTGGAAAATTCATGTATTTTGTTGAAAATTCATCTTTTTAGGTAGAAAATTATCTTCTGTTTTGAAAATTTATCTTTTTGGCTGCGGATTTAACAATTGTGTTAGAAAATTGTTTTTTTTTCTCAATTTGATTGGTAGAAAAATGGTTTTTTCTTGAGAAATAATTTTCGTAACTAAAAATTGTAACTATTCCATTTTTGGTTAGAAACTTATCTCTTTTAGTTGAAAATTCAACTATTTCAGCAGAAAATTAAACAATTTTTGTTGAAAAAATTTTGACAGAAAATTCAACTACTTGTTTGAAAATCAAACTATTTATTTAAAAAATTACTCACTTTGTTACAAATTAAATTTTGTTAAAAAATCATAGTGTCGAGTGAAAAGTTCAACTGTTTTGTTCAAAATTCATGTATTTTGTTAAAAATTCATGTATTTTGTTGAAAATTCCTCTTTTTCAGTTAAAAATTAAACTTTTTTAAAAAAATCATCTTTTGGGATGTAGATTTAATCATTTTTTTAAAACTTAATTTTTTTATTTAAATTTATCTAGTAAAAATTTGTCTTCAAATTTATTTTCTAAAGTAAAAATTTTTCTTTAATTTTTCATTGAAAATTTTTTCTTGCGTTCAAAATTCAACTATTTTGGTACAAAACTGAAGTATTTGGTGTCGGGTAGAAACTTCAATTGGTTTGTTGCAAATTCATACATTTTGTTAAAAATTCATCTGTTTGGGTAAAAAATTCATCTTCTTTTTTTGAAAATTCATCTTTTTGGTTTTGAATTCAACAATTTCGTAAATTTTTTTTTTTTTATTTAACTTGTAGAAAATTCGTTTCTTTTGTTGTTAAAAATTCAACTATTTTGGTAGAAAATTAAATTACTTTGTTAAAAATAAACTATTTATTTGAAAAATTACCTACTTGGTAACAAATTAAATTTTGCTAAAAATTCATAGTGTCGATTAGAAAATTCTACTTTTTTGTGGAAAATTCATGTATTTTGTTTCACATTTTTGGGTAGAAAATCAATGTCCTTTTTTGTAAATTCATCTTTATCATTGTGGATAAAACTATTTTGTTAACATTTTTCTTTTGATTTAACTGAAAAAAATTCGTTTTTTCTGTTAAAAATTCAACTATTTTGGTAGAAAATTAAACTACTTAGTTAAAAATTAAACTATTTATTTGAAAAACTACCTACTTGGTAACAAATTAGATTTTGCTGAAAATTTATAGAGTAACTGGAAAATTAAAATAATTAATTAATTTATCAAGGGGCTGCATATTAAATTTCATATACATATATATTGCTCAATTCTTAGAGAAGTTAGGTAAATTTACTTTACACAAATTAATAATAATTTTGTCAGTAATTTTCACTCCTAAATAATGAAGCATAATATTTATTTTTCAGTTAAACGTGAATTATAATGTGTTTTAAGTGAAAGAGACCAATTAAACAAATAATTAAGAAACCTAACCTAAAAGCCGCGATACGTTAAAATTTTTATATTCACAGTGAATTAAAAAAAAAAATTACCCGCACGTTGTACTTCAATTGTAAATAAGAATTTAGTCGATGAATTTGAGGTTATGACTTTAATTTAAAATTCAATATACTTTTACTTATACTTTTATTATTATACTATATTATTATATATTAAATATATATATATAACGTATTTATATATATATTATTATTATTACTTATTACTTAATATACATGTATATTAATTCTACATGATGATAGTATATTAAATTTAGTTATTAAAAAATAATGTTACCAGCTGACTCTATAACTATTTAATTTTTTGTTGAAAGCTTACATTTTTTAGTTTAAAATTCAACCATTTGGTTGCAGATTCATCTCATATTGATTAAAAATGACATTATTGTTTAAAATTCATATTTCTATGTTTTAAATCTAACGATTTTGATAAATCATCTTTTTTGAATAAAAATGTAACTGTTTTGCTAGAAATTGGACCTTTCGGATTGAAAATTGATACTTTATTGTAGAAAAGTAATCATGCTTGAAAATTCATTTTTCTTTTTTGTTCACTCTAAATTTATATTTCATTTTGTTGAAACACGAAGTAGAATAAATCCTTCGTTGAGAACTCTTTTTTTTGTTTGACAACTGAC
>JAUELO010000023.1:2322934-2338794 GCA_032357855.1 Amphibolips quercusostensackenii
TTCCAAACGCGAGCCACTAGCATGCGCACTGAGTTCGACCCACGTTATGAATCAGAGGTTCCTTTGTTTACTCCCGCGACATAAACCATTAGGAATGCGACAAAATTTTCTCTACTTTTTGTTTTATCTCTTTCTGGAACAAATTTTAGGTTCCATGCAGGATTTTAACTTCCATGCAGGATTTCAACTACCAAGATACGACAGAATTGGAAACGATTTTTGCAGCAGAATTTCTTTCCAGTAGCCTGGGAACTTTATGTACTGGCAAGAGCGCAAGTCAAAAAAGTGGATACATGAGTCACTTTATCAGAACTGCAAGAAATTTCAATAACAGATGGCATCTTTCCAAAAAGCTTAGAAATACATGACTAGGTCATGTCGGACTATGGAGGATCTTTTCTACTTGTAACTATAAAAGTAAATTTTGCGGATCCAGAATTAATTTTTACACAACTTTATTCATATCTCAGAATTTGGTAGAAAATTTAGAATTTCAGGGTGGAAGGAAAATATTGATTTTTCTATGTTGGTCTGTTCTGGTGAAAAATTCATCATTTTAGTGAAAATATATATCCTTGGTTAAAAATAAGAGTATTTTTTTTTTAATTTATTTTTTTACTAAAAATCTAGCTTTTTCATTTAAGCTTGAAAATGTACGTTTTTAGTTGAACATTTATCATTGTGCTTGAAAATTCATGTATTTTGTTAAAAAATTCACCTTTTTGTATATAAAATTAATTTTCTTGCATGGGAATTTTTCTTTCTGGTTTAAAAATTCATCTCTTTGGGTAAAATTTTTATCTTTCTTTAGTTCAAATTAAAAACATTTGGTTGAATAGTAATCTGCTTTTGTTGAAAAATTAACTATTTTGTTAAATATTCTTCTTTCTTACTGAATTTTTTCAACTGGAAATTTAATTATTCTATTTTTTCATGAAAATTTATCTTTTTATTTGTAAATTCAACTATTTGTTTAAATTTTTTTCTTGTAGATGTAAATTTAACTATTTGGTTAAAAAGTCATTCACATATTTCAAAATTCGTCTTTTTTGTATTTGTTTTTTTTTGTTGAAAATGTATTTTTAGTTAAAAATTAATTTTTTAAACTAAATACTTAACTATTCAAATATTTATTTTTGATGTATCCTTTTTGTTTTTAAATTTACCTACTTAGTTAAAAATTGATTTTTTTTTAGTTGAAAATGCATCTGTTCTTATGAAAATTTATTTATTTTTTGAAAATTCAGCGCTTTCTTACAAAATTTATATTGGTCGTAGAAAGTTAAAAATCTTGAAAAAGTCGGAGATGAAACTAAGTAAATATAATTCGGAATAATTAAATTTCTAGTTAAAAAATAATTTTTTATAAATTAGTTAAGTTTTTAACATAAGCAGGTTACCAATCAACTAAATACTTTTAGTGTCAACCAGAAAAAATAAAAATTATACAAGAAAAGATGAATTTTCAACCCAAAAAGACAAATTTTCAAGTAAATTAATTTTATATGAAAAAAAAAAAATTGAACTAAATACATGGATTTTCGAGCGAACCGATGAATTTTTAATTTACAAAAATACATGCTTAAGCTAAAACAAAAGATACTTTTTCAGTAAAAAAAATTTTTGAAAAAAACGATTTCTTTTTAAATAGTAAAATTTTTTACCAAGGAGATATATTTTTCAATAAAATTATGAATTTTTTATCAAAACAGACAAATTTTATATAAAAAAATTAAAAGGTCACATTTCCAGTTAAAAAAATTCATTTTAAACAAAAAAAAAGAATTAACAACAAAATAGTTAATTTTCAATTAGAGATAAATCATCATAAAAAAATCACTTTTTGACCAATGAATTTAAATTTTACCCTAGAAATCAAATTTGGTATAAAAAATTACCAACATAAACAAAAAAATTTAATTTTCAACCAAAATTATAAATCTTCAACAAAATAATGATTTTTCAACAAAGTGTTTCAATCTTTAACCAATTAATTAAATTATCAACTAAGGATTAATTTTCAACCAAACAGATATATTTTTATCAAATAAAGATGAAATTTCTACTAGAAAATATTAATTTTTAAATAAAAAATAAACTTAAAAAAAAGCTAAATTTTAAACCACGAAACATACCCAATGAATTTTGAGCACCAATATATAAATTTTTTACAAACTCTTTTTTACCAAAATAGTTGGATTTTCAACCCGAAAGACGAATTTTTAACAAAAAAGTTAAATTTTTAATAATAAAGGACGATTTTTTTACAAAATTCTTGAACTTTTAAGCCAAGAAGGTGGATTTTCTATCAAGAAGATAAATTTTTAACAAAAAAGAATGACTTTCTAACAAAATTGTTGAATTTTGGCAAAATAATTAAATTTTCAGCAAAATAATAAATTTTAATTTTTTTATTTTATTAAATTATTAACCAAAGACATGAAATTTCGACCAGAAATGATAAATATTAAATTAAAAATGTGCACTTAAAACAATGAATTTGACACAAAGGAGTTAATTTTAAATTGAAAACAGTTGGATTCAACAAAATAGTAAATTTTTAGTTAAAAATAAATTTTCAATCAAAAAAAAAAAATAAATAACCGAATTTTCTGTTTAAAAAATTAACGTTTAACCAGAAAAAACTATTTTTAAACAAAATGGTTAAATTTGCAATGACAGAGATAAATTTTTAACTAAAATAATAAATCTTTAACCGTAATATTTTAATTTGGAATTGAAGAAATGAATTTTTAACAAAGAAAATAAAGATTTACAACTTCCTAGGACCAACAAATATTTTAGAACATTTTAAAATCCAGAGTGGGAGAAAAATTCAAATTTTTCTATAAATGTAAATTTCTACGGATATATGATAATTATTGTTTTTCAATTATAAAAAAATGGTTACACAAATATAGAAAATAATACCATGAAAAAATTGATAAGTTATAGTATAGAATTTACGCGAATTTGTGCTGCGATTATTCACAAAGTGAAATTTTCGACCTTCATATTGTGCATAAAATTATTTTATATCACCTCTATAAAGCATTTACGATACATTACGCAATTAAACGATTTATTGCATTTTTATCGCTTTGAGGCCGTAAAAAATCTAAAAAAATTTTTAATAATATCAAAAAATTAGATTTTTTAGTAATCTCAAAAAATTAGATTTTTTAGTAATCTCAAAAAATTAGATTTTTTATTGAATTACACAAAATGGGGCGGAAAATTTAAAAAAAAAATTCAAAATTTTGTTTTTTGGGTCATTGTAGTACGCGATTGGTTGGAGTTACGGAAATGTACGTATTAAGAGATATACGTGAGAGAAGTGTTTTTGAGAAAAATAAAGGTCGTATTAATAATAATGCGACGATGCGACCGACGACACGTAAAGTCGCTCCTTACGCAACCACCGAGAGTCAACCGCGCACGTCCGATCTAAATCGATCGTCTAAAAATATTAGCATTACGAAGAGGAGGAATCAGGAGGCGGGAATCATGTTAATGATATTTCATCGAGATAGTACATACAATGAGAGTAAAACTTATTTTTATCAAAATTTACTTTTTGTGGACCTAACACAGAAAACACATTTTTTTGAATCAAATTTCCTTGTTGGATCGAAATTTCCTATTTACTGAAAGATTTAATTAAAACCGCTCTTTTTGTGGATAAAATGACGGTTTTTGATCTCGCAGTTCACACCAAAATGGTTATAGTCTTGATCAGTGAAAAAAAATTCTAGCTCCGTTCGGATTTGAACCCAGGTCCACAGACTCCCGGCCTGGTGCTCTACCCGACCGGAGCACTGGACCCGCAATCTGTAGACTTGGGTTCAAATCCCAGCGAAAATAGAAATTTTTTTCATAGATAAGGGCTATAAACGTTTTAGTTTAGACAGCTAGATCAGAAACCATCATTTTATTGACAAAAAAATGTTTCACTACGCTAGAAGATAATATATCAAAACTCATATGGTTAAAGCAACCGAAAAATTTAGTTCGGTCAACCAAACCTTTTGCTATCCGTATTTTGTGGATGCAACAATAAAAATTTATTTATTCCAACCAAATTGTTTACTGAGATTATTGCAATATTTATTTCTTGGTGTCTTATCAATAATTCAGAGAAAAAATAGAAAAAAATATTTCAATTTGATTCAATTAAAAACAAAAATTATAGCAGAGGTTTCGAATTATTTAGTTGATCAGGAAAAAGCGCATCAGAATGATCCGATTTTCAAGATTTTATAATTTTTAATGTTTTGAAATAATTTTTTTTGTCACTAATTTTCATCAGTAGTAACTACTAAAGAAATTCACTAAATTATTTTTAACAAAAAAGCCTTATGTTTCGATGAATAAAGTCATAAATCTTCCAGACGTGGACGCCGGATCTAGGCAATTTTTTTTTCGTTAAAAATGATCTCTGATTGGAAATTTAATTATTTGTGTTGAATATTTATCATTTTAGTGAAAGGTAATATTTTATTTTAAAAATTGACTATTTTAGTAAAATTCTTTTTTTTGTTAAACATTAATTTTATTGAATTAAAATTAAACTATTATATTTCTGGTCAAGTTTTTTTTTTAATCAAATATTCAACTACTGTTTTTTAATTTTGAAGGCAATTTTGTTGTCGAAATATCAACTATTAAGTTTTCATTGAAAAATTTCCTTTTTTAAATAAAATTTAACTAATTGGTTGGAAGTTGAAATTCTTGATTGAAAATTTATTTTTTGTTGTAGAAAAATCATCTTTTTAGTTGACAGTTCAACTATTTGGTTAAAAATTAATGAATTTTTTTTATATTTCACCTTTTTCGGCACAAAATTAATCTTTTTGGTAAGAGTTACTTCTTTTTTGTTGAAGAGTGAATATTATTTAAAAAATAAAAATTATTATTTGGTTAAAGATTTAGTTAACTTGCTGAAATTCAACAATTTTTGTCAACAGTGATTCTTTCTGTTAAAAATTTAACTATCTGGTTGAAAATGAACTTTTTTGTGTTTAAAATTCATATTCGTAAATTGAAAATTCAACTATGTTATAGAAAGTCCGCCTTTTTTGCTTAAATCTTCAACAATCTCTTTGATTATTAATTTTCATTTAAAAAATATTTATATTTTTTAGTTGATAATTTATTCTTTTGATGAAAATTGATCTTTTCTAGATGAAAATTCAAGTAATTTGTTGAAAATTTGTCTTTTTTTTAAATCTAACTTCCTGGCTGAAAATTATCATCTTTTTTTTGAAAATTTAATTACTTGTTTGAAAATTGCACTATTTTGTTGAAAATTTATTTGTTTGTTTGAATATTTATCATTTAACTTTAAAATTCATTTTCTTCCTTAAGAATTTAATTATTTCTTTAAAGTTTCACTTTTTTTGGTAGAAAATTTATTTTGTGAGTTGAAAATTTAACTATTCTAGTTGAAGATTTACAATTTCGTTTCTTATGTTTTGTTAAAAATCTAATTATTCTGGTTTAGATTAAAAATTTTTTTTTCAGTAAATATTAAATTTTTTCTGTTCAAATTAAACAATTTTGTTAAAAGCTCTTTCTTTCTAGTTGAAAATTCAACTGCCTAATTGAAAACTTTTTTTTTTGACTTGGAAATTCAACTATTTTCTTAGCCAATTAAATTATTTGGTTTAAAATTAACTTTTTTTCAGAAATTAATATTTCCAAGTTCAAAATTCAACCCTTTTTAGAAAAAATCCACTTTTTTGGCTAGTGAATTCAACGATTTGTTTGATTATTAATTAACGTTGATTCAAAACTTAATCATTTTATAAAAAATCATTTTTTTGACAAAAATTAATTTTTTGGACTAAAAATTTAAGTAATTTTTTTGTTTTGAATTCACCTATTTTACTTGATAATTCAACTATCTGCTTAAAAATTTATCTTTCTTGGATGAAAATTCAACTATTTGATGGAAAATTAATGTATTTCGTTAAAAATTCTTTTTTTTTTTGTAAAAAATTATATTTTTGTTGAAAATTCAACTTTTTGGTTGAAGTTCAGATATTTTGTTAAAATTTTTTATTTTTTTTTTGGTTAATCATTTATTATTTTAGTTAAAAGTTGAGCTCCTTGGTTAAAAATGAGCTATTTATTGAATATTTAATTTTTTAAATAAAATTATTATATGAACTGAAAGTTTAACTATGACAGTTAAAAATCTAAAATTTTAGTTGAAAATTCATCTTTTTGGTAGAAATTTCACCTTTTGTTAAAAATGTAACTATTTCTGGTTAAAGGTTAATTTTTTTGGGTTGAAAACTTACTAATATATTTTTGGCTAATAATTTTTTTTGGTTAATAATTTTATTATTTGGTTAAAGACTTAATTTTGTGTTCAAATTTAACTATTTTAGAAAGTCATTCTTTCTGGTTGAAAATTTGACTGTTTTGCAGAAAATTCACCTTTTTGGCTTGAAAATTCAACAATTTTTTTGGTTATTAATTTCATTAAGATTTTTGTTTAATTAATTTTTGAAACTGAAAATTGAAGTATTTCTTTTTTGATTAAAAATTAATCTTTTTTATTCAATAACTCAACTATATAATTGAAAATTGATCTTTTTTAGAAGAATATTTAACTATTTCTTCGAAAATTGATGTATTTTGTTGAAAATTCAGTTTTTTGCAGAAAATTATATTTTTGTTAAAAATTAAACTTTTTGGCTAAATTTTTAGCTATTTTGTTGATATTTTTTTTTCTTTAATCATTTATTATTTTAGTTCAAAATTCAGCTCCTTCGTTAAAAAATTTAGTTATTTATTAAAAATTTCATTTTTTTTTAATAAAATTATTTTAGGAACTGAAAGTTATAATGTTAAAAATGTAACTATTTTTGGTTAAAGGTTTTTGTTTGGGTTTAGAAGTCACTGTTACATTTTTTTGCTGATAATTTTTTTTTTTGTAAAAATTTTTGTTATTAAGTTATAGACTTAACTCTTTGTTCAAATTCAACAATTTTGGAAAGTAATTCTTTCTGGTTGAAAATTTAACTGTTTTGTTAAAGATCCACCTTTTTGTCTTGAAAATTCAACAATTTTTTCATTATTAATTTCCTTAGGTTAAAAACATAACTATTTTGTTGAGAAATTTCTTTTTGTAATTAATTTTTGAAATTGGAAATTGAAGTATTTCTTTTTTAATTGAAAATTTATCTTTTTTATTTAATAACTCAACTACATAATTGAAAATTGATCTTTTTTAGAAGAATATATCACTATTTCTTCGAAAATTAATGTATTTCGTTGAAAATGTATTTTTTTGTAGAAAATTATATTTTGGGTTGAAAATTCAACTGTTTGGTTAAAAGTTAAGCTATTTTGTTGGAAATAAATTTTTTTGTAAATAATTTATCACTATAGTTAAAAATTAGTCTCCTTGGTTGAAAACCCAACTATTTATTGAAAATTTTAGTTTTTTTTAACAAAATCGATTTTATGAACTGAAAGTTTAACTATTCCAGTTGAAGATTAATAA
This sequence comes from Amphibolips quercusostensackenii, assembly GCA_032357855.1. NCBI lineage: Eukaryota > Metazoa > Arthropoda > Insecta > Hymenoptera > Cynipidae > Amphibolips > Amphibolips quercusostensackenii. The sequence goes on from JAUELO010000023.1 coordinate 2,330,451, forward strand.
TTTTAGTTGAAAATTCATCTTTTGGGTTGAAAAGTTACTATTATATTTTTAGCTGATAAATTTTTTTGTACAAATTTTTGTTATTTGGTTGAAGACTTAACTTTGTGTTTAAATTCAACTATTTTGGACAGTTATTCCTTAAGGTTGAAAATTTAACTGGTTTGTAGAAAATCAACCTTTTTGGCCTGAAAATTCAACAACTTGTTTTATTACTATTCTTCTTTGGTTGAAAAAATTTGTTTAAACACTTATTTTTTAATTAAAAATTTAATCATAATTGTAAAAAGTTAAATTACTTTGTTAAAAAATCGTTTTTTGTTTATGATTAATTATTTTAGTTAAAAATTCGACTGCTTGTTTAAGATTAAACTTTTTTTTAAATCGTTTTTTGGTTAAATGATAATTTTTAAATTGAAATTTAACTATTCTAGTTCAAGATTCATAATTTATATTGAAACTTTATCTACTTAATTTAAAATTTAACTATTTTATTAAAAATTTATTGTTTTTTTTATTGGAAAATAAATTCTTTAACTTAAATCTAAACTATTATAATTTTTGTTTTAAAGCTATATATTTTAGTTGAAAATTTAAGTATTTGGTTGAAAATCGAGTTTGGATCCCAGAGTTAACTTTGAATTAATGAAACTAAAACTCTTTAAATTCTGAAACATTCTTATAAACGATTTTAAATCTCAAAAAATTTAATTTTTTAATAATTTCAAAAGTTTCGAATATTTTTGCCACGGGTGCCCGAATTCGGGATGCAATGATGTTCAAAAATCTAAAATTTATTTAGGATAATAATAAAGCTTGCCCCCCCCCTTTTCTAAAAAATTGTGCAATATTTATTCCCGCTACGCAAAAACAATGATTATTTATCATATCAGTCTTGGCATATTTACTGCCAATTATACATTGTAATGCAAGATACCAATTTTTGCACTGATGATGATAACATTAGTTACTTCAAGCCTAGAACAGATTGGCTAGAGGCCATTGGCCAGCTCGAAAGGAAACAGGAAGTGGCTTCATATCGAAGAAACGAGGGAAGCTGCTTTAAAATAACAATGTCAGGGATATTTGCATCGCAATCACGTTTAAAATACTGTTTTCCTCAACTCGTGAGATATTATACTAATTAATAAAAGTCGGTCGTCAAATTAAATGAGAATTTATAATTTTATAATTTTATAATTTTATAATTATCTATGTATATTTTTATAACAAAGAAAAAACACAATACAAATATAAGAAAGACCTTCGGTTTGAAATGTTAGAGAATAAATAAATAATAAATAAATAATAGCGGAATAAATCTGATTGTTGTACGAGACAATTTATACAAGATTTTTTCATGTTCTCTTTAGAGGAAATTGTAGTTGGTTCTGATGATATTTTAATGTGATAAGCCTTGTTCATTCCAAGAGACACGAGTCGAAGAAACGATATAATCACTTCTAGGTTTTCAATATTCATAATTTTTATATAACGCTTCCACGCTCACCTGCCTCTGGTTCTCACTTTACATAAACTGTACTGACTACACGTTCCTTGCCAAATGTCAGGTGTTGTCGCCGACCAATGAATGTTTATTTCTTGTTTAAAATCTTTCTTTGAATGAAATTTTTTTTACAATTTTTAGACAAAGAGTTTCAACAATGTTATTTTTAGAAATAGTAAACAAATGGTTACGATCGTACCGTCGGAAATTATCTACAGGGCCAGCGCGAACGGTTCTAAAAAACAGTGATGACTTTCAAATACGATAACTCGATCGAAAACGAAGTTATATAATTTTTTTAAGAAGGTTCGAAAGTTTAAGAAATTCCACGTTAAATGACCTCTAGTAAAAATATTTCTGACTTTTTAAAGAGGTACAATCACGTAAGAAGTTTTTTAAAAATCTCAAAAATGTCTTCAATTTTGTACCTTGACTTTAACTTGCCTCAGGACCTATACATGTTGTAAAAAAAATCCAAAATTTAGAGGATTCAATCCTGAACATACTATCTTTAATTCAAGCGCATAAAACTAAAAATATCTTTACGGGTTTCCGAGATATGATTAAAAATGTCCAAGCGTCAGTAATAGCTTTTTGAAAAAAAATATTTCGGATAAATTAAACACACTTTTGATTCGTCACTTATTTCTAATTATAAATTTTCGATAAAGAGATTCAACAATGATATGCTGTTTCTCCATATCCAAAAATCCATTTCATATTTTTTTTACAAATAGTAATTAAAATTAGTAATTACACTGAAGTCGGAAAATATTTACGCGGTTAGCAAGAACGGTCCTAAAAATCAGTGATGACTTTGAAATATGATAACTCAATTAAAATAAAAGATAAACTTTTTTTTTTTAAATGATTAGAAAGAATATAAAACTCCACGTCAAATGACCCGTAGCAGAAATAATGATGTTTTTTTAGAGAGGAAATATGACATGTGAAGTTTTTAAAAAAATATTAAAAATTTCTCGAATTTTGTACCTCGAGTTCAACTCGTGTCAGATCCTAGAAATATTGTAGAATAAACCTAAAATCTAGAGGATTTAATCTTGATAATCTTATCCTTAATTTGAGAAAATAAAAATTAAAAAATTTTAACGGGGTGCTAAGATATGATTGAAAATGTCCAAGCATGTCTAGGTTGAGATTCGGTCGGATTAAGCAGCAAGGCTGGACTAATGCCTCTTTGGAAAAATATGTTGCGGATAAATTAAAAGCCGCACTGATTTTTCAATACTTTTTGAATAATTTTTCAAAGAAATGTTTGAGCGATGACTTCAAAACACGATAACTCAGTCGAAAATAATGACAGAAACTTTCTTGAAAAGCAGTTAGAAAGACTATAAATTTTCACGTCGAATGACTCCTAGAAGGAATATTTCTGACTTTTTCAAGAGGAATTATCACGTATGAAGTTAAAAAAAACTCAAGAATTTTTTAAATTTTGTACCTCGATTTCCACTTGTGGTATAACCTACGGATGTTATAGAAAAAATCTTAAATTTGGAGGATGCAATTCTGGATATTATATCTTTAATTCAAGCCAATAAAACTTACAAGATCTTGAAGAGTTTTTGAGATATGAGTAAAAATGTCCAAGCCTTTTTAATGCCTTCTTGTAAAAAAATATTGCGATAAATTAAAAATCCTATTGATTTTACAATCCTTTTTATTATTATTTCAATGGAAAGCTTTAAAGATAAAATGTTTTTCCATTTCTGAAATCTCCTTTCGTAGTTCTTTTCTCAAATGATAAAAAATGGGAATTACACTATCGTCGAATATTATCTACATGGCCAGCGCAAACGGTACTAAAAATCGCTGATGACTTTAAATTACGATAACTCAGTCGTGAATAATGATAACAACTTTTTTCAAAAACAGTTAGAAAGATTTTAGAATTCCACGTCGATGACCCGTGAGAGAAATATTTCTGACCTCTTCAAAAAAAAACATCACGTGCGAAGTTGAAAACAAAAATCAAGAATTTTTCAAAATTTTAAACCTTAAATTCAACTTGTTTCATGACTTAGGGATGTTACAGAAAAAATCTAAAATTTAGAGCATGTAATTCTGGAAATCTTATTTTCAATTTAAGCCAATAAAACTTGAAAAATATTCACGGGTTTTTAAGATATGATTTAAAATGTCCAAGCTTGTCTACGTCGAGTTTCAGTCGGACGAAATAATGCCTTTTCGTAAAAAAATGTTGCGGATAAATTCAAAATCGTATTAATTTTTAAATACTTTTAGACATTTTTTGATAAAATTTCAACATTAGTGAAACTTCTCCCTTTCTTAAAATCCCTCGTAGTTAAAAAAATCTTAATTACACTACCGTCGGAAAATAACTACACGACCAGCGCGAATGGTACTAAAAATCACTGGTAACTTTGAAACGTGATAAATCGGTGAGAATAAAAGCTAGATACTTTTTTAAAAAATGGTTTGAAAGAGTATGAAATTCCACGTCCAGTGACTCTTAGTAAAAATATTTCCGAATTTTTGAAAAAAAAATATCACGTGCGAAGTTTAATTGAAAAATTCAAGATTTTCTGGAATTTTTTACCTCGACTTCAACTAGTGACAAGACCTAAAGATATTGTAGACAAAATTAAAAATTTAGAGAATTTATTCTTGAAAATCTAATCTTTAACTAAAATTAATAAAATTTTCAAAATCTTTACGGGTTTCCAAAACATGATCAAAAATGTCCAAGCGTGTCTACATCAAATTCCGGTCAACAGCTGTGATCGACGGCAGAAACTTAACGCAGATACGCTTGGACGTATTTAATCATATCTCAGAAACCCGTAAAGATTTTTTAATCTTCATTGGTTTAAATTAAAAATAATATTTTCAAGAATAAGCTCTCTAAATTTTATATTTTTTCTACAAAATTCCTAAATCATGAAACAAGTTGAAATCGAGGTACAAAAATAAAAAAATTCTTGATTTTTCTTTCATTACGCGATATTTTCTTTTCAGGAAAGCTGAAATATTTCTGATGAGCGTCATTAGACGTGGAATTCCATACTCTTTCTAACCATTTTCAAAAAAATTGTCTAGCTTTAATTTTGAACGAGTTATCATGTTTTAAAGTCATCAGTGTTTTTTAGCACCATAAATCTACTTTTTCAATTTAATTTCACAGAAAAATGTTTTAAAATGATTATTATCTAGTAAGAACGCTTTTATAATAGTTTGATAATCTTCAGTTCTTTTTTAATTACTACAGTATAATGTACTGCGTAATTATTGTGTAATTATTATGATAAATTCTATAATTGTTATGGAAATGAAAAAAAAAATGTAATTGAGAATAAATTAAAATCAAATTATTAATGTATTTTTTTATAATTTCTAATCTGAAGTTTAATTATTGAACTTTTCCCAGGGAACTACAGCGGTGGATGCCTTCACTGGTTACGGTGCTTTTCACGGTCAAGTACCTCGCTCCGCTTCCGTTCGATAGTTTCCTGGCTGTGCGACCTACTCTTACTGTCCACGACGTACCTTCATGGTTAGAGCATTAGTAGTTTTCCCGCTGAGAAGAAATTTCTCCTTCACATTTCTCTTTTCTCGCAAATTTATATCCGATCAATTTAATTTTCCAATTTTTATATAAAAAATTTTTTTTTTAGGGTTTTCAAGGAAATTGGTAATAAAGCAACAATATTTCTATATTATTTTTCCGCATTAAGACGACAATTAATAATAAATTATTTAATAATTAATATTACCAATTATAATTAAATTAATTAAATGAGGAAATATATATATTTTTTAATCTGAAGAAAAAATATTGTGCTTAATGTTAAGCTTTTAATCGAGCCTTTAATTTGCTTTAGATACTTTTAAAAAGTCGAATTTTATTTTTTCTAATTTTGAAACATTTGTATTTGAAATTATTTGGTCCTCGGGGCTTTATTGTTTAAACTATTAGATTGTTGTTTGAATTTTTTTAAATTACATAATTTTTCGAATTTTCTTATATCAAAGGCTGTGAAAATATAAATTTTCTATTTTTGACAGTTTTATACTAATATTTTGAGTTTTTAGGTCCTCAAAATAATTATTTGTTTAATTATGAAGGCTTCTAATCTTTATTTAAGTTTAAGGGTTATTAATATTTAAATTGTTTACTTCCTACCATTTTTTTTTTTAATAAAGTTGGAAACTGAATGTTACAAAATTTTACAATTCTAGAGATTGACTCCATTTACTATAAATATTAAAATTTATGGAATTTACAATTTAAATTAAAATTAAAATTTTTTATCAAAATGGAAATTAAAATTTTTAACTACAATTGACATTAAAATTGAAATTAGAATTTATATTGCAATTGACTCAATTTAGAATTCAAATTAAAGGCAAAATGTCAATTTTCTAAAAATAATTCGCAAAGAAACGTTGAACTTGATACAAAAATTCTGAAAATATCTTAAAAATTAAGAAAAATACTATGGAGACTTAAGTTTAAAATGATCCCAAGAAAATTGAAAAATTTTACTTATTCCAAGTGTCATTCCCATTTTTCCGAAACATCAAAATTTGACGTTTTTTTAAATTTAAAATATAAAATAAATAAATCTAATATTTTTAAAACTCTAAATTTTTTAAAGCCAAATTTGCAGTATTCGTCACTGCACTAAAAAAAAAATTTTAAGTACAACCTTGGAATTATTTGAGACAAAAATTTTCTAATTTAAATCCTTAGATTTAAAAAAAAAAACTAAAATTGAAATTTGATTTTGAAGCGTTTAGTGACAAATTTGCATTTTAATTTTTAAAAATTTATTTTTAGAAGTTTTTTAAAATTAGTTTTAGTTTTTTTAGTTAGTTTTTTTGACTTGAAAATTAAAAATTTGATTGACATTTTTTTTCTTGATCAACAAATGTTTTTTGATTTAAAATTTAATTATCCTGGTAAAAATTCATCTTTTTGCTTTGAAAACTATTTAAGAAATAATTTTTATTTTATTTTTTTTAAACTATACAATTTTTAGTTTAATTTAATTTACAAAAGTAATGTTTTTATTTTTGTAGAAATTCCATCTTTTATGACTAGAAATACAATTTTCTGGTTAAAAATTAATCTATTTCAGTTAAAAATAAACGTTTATGTTGAAAACTCAATAATTTGGTAAAAAATTTAATAACTTAGTTGAAAATTGTTGTATTTGTTAAAAATTTTATTTTTTGTAGAAAATATTTCCGTCTGGTATAAATGAAACTTTTTGGTAAAAAATTAATCTGTTTTAGCTGAGGGTACAAGTATTTTGTCAAAATTTTTTTTTTTTGTAAAAAATTATATTTGTTTGTAAACAAGTTTTTTTTCGACTAAAAATTTATCTAATTGATTGAAAATTAATCCTTTTATTTGAAATTTATATTCTCGGTTTGAAAATTGAACTGTTTTGTAAAAAATTAGTTTTTATTATTGACAATCCAAGTACATATTTGGTACAAAACTAAGCTTTTTTTGAAGACAATTTATTTTTTGTATTGCGACTTGATTTTCTTGAATAAAAAATTAACTAAACTATTTTGGACTGTGAGTTTATCTTTTCAGTCTAAAAATTTAACTATAATTTTTCAAAATTTTACAAACAACAATATAAACAAAAAATTAATCAAATAAAATGTGGACTAGATGTGATGTTAGTCCTATTACTGTCTAGTTAAAATTTTATACAATTTCTTGTATTCCTTAAAAATTTGTGTTTTTGCTGTTAATTAAAATAAAAAATTGTAACTAAAAATTTACCTATTTTTTTAATTTAACTGACTGGTTAAAAATTAACTTTTTTGTTGAAAATTATACAATTTGTTAAAAAATTGTACTATTTGGTTGAAAATTTGTGTATTTGTTGGAAATTCGTATTTGTAGCTAGAAAATAAATTTTATAGTTAAAAATGCAAATGCTTAATTAGAAATTAATCTGTTTTAGTTAAGAATTTAATTATTTTGCTTAAAATTCGTTATTGCTAAAACATCTTTTTTGATTGAAAGTTTTACTCCTTAGTTGAAAGCTCAACTTAACTGAAAAGTCGTCTGCTTTGTTGTTAAAAATAAAATTTTTTAACGAAAATTTAAATATTTTGTTAAAAATTTAACTGATTTATTGAAAAATTAACTCTTTTCTTGAAAATTCGACAATTTGGTAGAAAATTGAACTATTTTGTTGAAAATTAGTGACTTGTTTCAGATTCTAGGGAGAAAATCATGATTGAACAACTTTCTTAAAAATTAATTTTTGAAATGATAATTCATCTATTTGGTACAAAATTAAACTGTTTTATAGAAGGTTTTTATTTTAATAAAAATTATTTTCTTTAATGAAAATTAAGGTACAAAATTTTTGGTTAAACATTGATCCTTTTTAGTTTCAAAATTCAAATATTTAGTTAAAAAATGTTAGAAATAAAAAATATAAACATAAAATTATTCAAATGAAATTTTTAACCAACGTCGTAGGCATTGCTGAAACTATTCAGCTAAAAGTTTAAAAAATTTGTTAAAAATTCGTCTTTTTGGGTTTGAAACTAATCTCCTTGGTTGGAATTCTAACTATTAAGTCGAAATATATTTATTTGTTGAAAAATTTATTTATTTTTAAAAATCCATCTTTTTTGGTTTAATTAAACTGTTTTTTGTTTAAAATAAAAATCTTGCCTTAATAAAAACATCAACTGTTACATCTTTTGTTGAATTTTCAACTGGTCTGTTTCATAAGAAACATAAGAAACAGAAAGAACTAAGTTTATTATATTATAACTATATATATATATATATATATATATATATATATATATATATAC
>JAUELO010000023.1:2354355-2368375 GCA_032357855.1 Amphibolips quercusostensackenii
AAATGAGAATTGAAGAGAGAGAGAGAGAGAGAGAGAGAGAGCAAGCGAGGGGGGAGGTAAAAAATCAGGGTAAAATACAGGAATGATTAAAATAAATGTCGTCCTTATTCTCCCTTTCTTTTACTTTGTTTCTGAGGATGGGTATTGAAAAAAGGGAGAAAGAGAGAGAGAAATCACGTAAAAGTTCAGGAATTTTGGAAATAAATTTCTTAATTTTTTTTCTTTTTTTCAGATGTGCATTGAAAAGAAAGAGAGAGAGAATAAGTGAGAGAAAGAGAGTTAAAATATTAGGGAAAAGTCAAGGAATTTTGAAAATGAAGTTCTCCCTTGTTTTCTTTTTTCCTCTTTTCTTTTCTTTTTTTCTTGAAAAATAGTACAAAAATGAAGTTCTTCCTTGTCTTTATTTCTTTTTTTCTCTGGATTCTGAAGATTTATAATTTTAGTTAAAAATTAGTTTTTTTTTTATAGAAAAGCAATTTTTTAATGGGATTTTTAAAATACATTTTTTCCTTGCTTTCTTTTCTCCCTTTTGTTTGTTTCTTTTTTCTGTATTCTGAAGATTCATAATTTAGTTGAAAGTTCGTTTTCTTTTTTTGATAGAAAGTAATTTTTTAATTCAATTGAAGAGAAAGAGAGATAAAAAATCAGGAAAATGTTGAGGAATTTCAAGAATAATTTTCTTCTTTTTTTTTCCTTTTTTTTAAGCTTCTAAAGATTTATAATTACAGTTAAAATCAGCTTTTTTTATAGAAAGTAATTTTTCACTTGAATTTTGAAAATTAAGTTTTTCTCATTCCTCTTCTTTTTTTGGGAGGAGATAAGAATTGAAGATAAAGAGAAAGAGAGCGAGGGGGGAAGATAAAAAATCATGGTAAAATACAGGAATGTTTAGAATAAATGTCTTTCTTATTTTTGTTTTCTTTGTTTTTGAGGATGAGTATTGAAAAGAGAGAGGGAGAGAGAGAGAGAAATCACGAAAAAGTTCAGGAATTTTGGAAATAAATTTCTTCATTTTTTCTTTTTTTTGCAGATTAAAATCGAAAAGAGAGAGAGAGAGGAGTGAGAGAGAAAGAGAGATAACATATTAGGGAAAAGTCTAGGAATTTCGAAAATGAAGTTCTCCCTTGTTTTCTTTTCTTTTTTTCTGGATTCTCAGGATTCGTAATTTTAGTTAAAAATTCGTCTTTTTATACAAAATGATTTTTTAAATGGAATTTTGAAAATACATTTTTTTCATTCCTTTTTCCTTTTTTTTGAGAATGAGAACTAAAGAGAGCGAGAGAGAAAATCAGGGTAAAATCCAGGAATTTTTTAAATAAACTCCTTTCTTTGTTCTTTTCTTTTTCGTCGTTTTTAAGGATGAGAATTGATACGAGAGGGGGGGGGGAGTCAGAGAAAAGTTTAGGAATTTTTTAAATAAATTTCTTTCTTTTTTGTTTTTTTGAAGGTGCGAATTGGAAAGAGGGAGAGACAAAATCAGGAAAAGTCTACAAATTTCGAAAATGATGTTCTCCTTGTTTTTTTCTGGATTCTGAAGATTAACAATTACAGTTAAAAGTGAGTTTTTTTATAGGAAATAATTTTTAAATGGAATTTTGAAAATAAAGCTTTTTAATTATTTTTTTTAAGGTGAGAATTAGAAAGAGAGAGAAAGAGATAAAAAATCAGGGTAAAATCCAGGAATTTTCAAAATAAATTTTTTTCTTTTTTTTGAAGAAGATAATTGTTTTCTTCCTTTTTTTTGTCTTCCTTTTTTGCTGGATTCTAAAGATTCACAATTTTAATTAAAAATTCGTTTTTTTGTAGACAGTAATTTTTTAAAGGAAATTTAAAAAAAAATTCACTTCTTTTTCTTTGTTTTCGAGGATAAGAATTGAAAAGAGGGAGAAACAGAAAGAAATAAAAAATCAGCGAAAAGTCCAGGAATATTGAAAATAAAGTTCTTTCTTGTTTCCTTTTCTTTTTTCCTCTTCTCTTTCGTTTTTCTTTCTTTTTCTTCTTTTCCGCTCCTTTTCAGTGTTCAATTCTCTTTTTCGGTACTAGTATTTAATTAGCTTTTAGGAAAGAAAAAAAAAATTCTGGATGAAAGAGCCGCTTCATTGGATTTAACAGTGAATCACATTGACGTATACGTTTATCGAGAGGCATATTAATTAGTAAGACCGAACCAAAGAACGCCTTACGTAATTCTTCTCGTGTGACTTGGTCGTTCAAGCAAACTGCAAAGAGTGGGCGCGCCGACAGGCCGATTCAAATCCTTACTAATTTAAAACTTACTTTCAAATATGGCTAGATTCGCAAGACCTATTTAAGTGCCTTCAAAAGTTCAACTCTTCACCTCACAATACAATTTTTTTAAATTTTCTGACAAGTAATAATCTTTTCAAATTTTCTGACAGGTAATAATTTTTTAAACAATTCAGATTGGATCCTATTGTAGGAATTGTAAATGTTACAATGTTGTAAGAGTTGTTGATTGCAAAATTAACACACAATAATGAGTTTATTTTTTAAATACAATAATTTCAATTTACACAGACTTCAAAGCTCAAAATGCTCTCAAAAAAGGGAAAATAGTCGATTTTCACGAAAATAGAGGAATAATAGGGTGAAATTCTAAAATTTTAAGAATTCTAAGAATTTTTTAAGAAAGAGTTGAGTTTTAAAGATAAAAAGTATTTTCTTTTTTTTTTGAAAAAAATTTACTTTTAAGCCCGCAAAGATGATTTTTCAAGCAAAAAAAAGCGAATTTTTGTTACAAAGAACTTGAATTTCCAACATTAAAGTTAATGCTCAACAGAATAGTAAAATTTTTAACATAAAAGTTAATGCTAAACAAAATAGCGAAATTTTTAACACAAGAATATAAATGTTCAACAACAAAAATAACTGATTTTAAAGAAAAAAGTTAAATTTTTAACTAAAGAGGTGAATTTTCAACAATAACAATTTTTAACAAAGTAGTTTAAGTTTGAATTAAGTAAATAAATTTTCAAACAAAAAAACGAATGTTAAATAAAAGAGTTGAATTTTTAATCTAGAAAGCATTTTCAGACGAAAAAAATGAACCAAATTGTTAAATTTTTAAGCATAAAAGCCGAATTTTTTATAAAATAACTGAATTTTCAACAAAAAATGACAATTTTCTACACAAAAATTGCAATTTTCAGCTAAAAAAATTTGAATTCTAAATGAAAAATATGAATTTCAATAATAAAAGTTAATTTTTAACCCAAAAAAAAAACTAATTTTCAAGAAAATAGTTAAATTTTTAACTAAATAGATTAATCGTTAACTACGAAATAAATTTTTAACAAAGTAGTTTAAGTTTCAATCAAGTAGTTGAATTTTCAACCAAAAAGAAAAGACGAATTTTCAATAAAACAGTCAAATGTTAAACCAAGAAGAAATTTTCACTCGAGAAGAAAAATCAACCAAATTGGTTAATTTTCAACCCAGAAGACAAATTGTTGTAGAAAAATAATTTTATTTTTTAAAAAATAATTAAATTTTCAACCAAAGAGACGAATTTTCATTAAAAGTTGAATTTTAAATCAAAATAGTATTTTTAGTCGAAAAAAAAACCAACAAAATTGTGGAATTTTCAAGAAAAAAAGACGAATTTTTCTGTTGAATTTTTTCTGTTAAAATTCCAAGCCTAAAAGACGAATTTTCTACAAAACTTATTTAATTTTTAATAAAATAATAAAATTTTTAACCGAAAAGACGAATTTTCATTAATAGTTAAATTTTAAATCAAGAAAGAATTGTTTAGTCAAAAAAATGAACAAAATTGTTGCGTATTTGAGCATAAAAGGCGAATTTTCTATAAAATAACTGAATTTTCAATCAAAAATACGAATTTTCAAAAAGAGATGAATTTTAAATCAAAAAAAAATTTTCATTCGACAGAAAAAATAAACCAAACTGGAAAATTTATAAACAAAAAGATGAATCTTCTACAAAATAATTGAATTTTCAAGCAAAAAATTTATTGTCTACCACATTCTGGATTTTTTTTGCTTAATTGCTGGAAATCCAAGCCAAAAAGACGAATTTTCTACAAAAAATTTGAATATTTAATCAAAAAGTGTTAATTTTTAACATTAAAGTTAATTTTCAACAATAACAAAAATTTAATTTTCAAGAACATAGTTAAATTTTTAACTTTATCAATTAATCTTCGACTAAAAAATGAATTTTTAATAACGTAGTTAAAGTTTCAATCAAGTAGTTGAATTTTCAACCGAAAAGACGAATTTTTAATAAAATAGCTAAATTTTAAACTAAGAAAAAATTTGCACTCGAAAAACAATAATCAATCAAATTTTTAAATTTTCTAAAAAACTGATTTAATTTTTCAAAAAATAATAGAATTTTCAACTAAAAAGACGAAGTTTTCATTAACAGTTAAATTTTAAATCAAGAAAGAATTTTCAATCGAAAAAAAATGAACCAACTTGTTAAATTTTTAAGCAAAAAAGACGGATCTTCTACAAAATCACTGAATTTTGAACAAAAAAGACAAATTTTTGATAAAAGTTGAATTTTTTAAATCGAGAAACATTTTTCAGTCGAGAAAAAAATTTTTAAAATTGTTAAATTTTCAACACAAAACAAAAATGTTCGAGCAAAAAAAAAACAAATTTTTTACAAAACTCACTTAATTTATAAGAAAATAATTGAATTTTTTAAGCAAAAAAAAATAATTTTCATGAAGAATTAAATTTTAAGTCAAAAAGAAATTTTCAGACGAGAAAAAAAACCAAATTCTTGAATTTTCAAGAAAAAACACGATTTTTCTACAAAATAATTAAATTTTTAAACAAAATGTTTATTTTTAATCAGATTGTGAAATTTTTTGCTAAACTGTTGAATTTGCAAGCCAAAAAAAAACAAATTTAAAAAAAAAATTTTTTTAATTTAAATCTCTTACATAAAAGTTAATTTTCAACAAAATAGCTGAACTTTCAACACAAAATACGAATCTTTAACTCCCCAAAAAAAACTAATTTTCAAAAAAATATTCAAATTTTTAACTAAAACTAACTGAAAAAATGCATTTTTAACAAAGTAGTTTAACTTTTGATCAAGTAGTAAAAACTTTTAACCAAAAAGACGAATTTTCAATACGAGTTGATGTTTAAATAAAAAAAAAATTCCCAGTCGAGAAAAAAAACCAAACTGTTGAATTTTCAATCAGAAAAGACGAACTTCCTACAAATTAATTTAATTTTCAAACAAAAAGTTTATTTTCAAACACATTGTGAAATTTTTTGCTAAACTGTTGAAATTCCAAGCCAAAAAGATGAATCTTCTAAAAAATTTGAATTTTGAATAAAGAAATATGAATTTCAACATAAATGTTAATTTTCAACAAAATAGTAAAACTTTCAACATAAAATATGAATTTTCAACATAAAAAATTAATTTCTAATAAAATAGTTAAATTTTTAACGAAAGAGGTGAATCTTCAACTAAAAAAATAAATATTAAACAAAGTAGTTTAACTTCCAATCAAATAGTTGAATTTTTAACCAAAAAGACGAATTTTCAATCAAAAAATTAAATTTTGCAGCAAATTAAAACAGATGAATTCTATGAAAAAAAGTTATTGAATTTTCTTTTAAAATGATTGAAATTTGCCTTTTTGCTTAAAAATTCAATAATTTGATTGCATTTTTTTTCGTCAAAAATTCTTCTCTTTCTGGAGAAATTGAACCTTTTTTGCATGAAAAAGAAACTTTCTGGTTGAGAATTAATCTTTCTCGGTTGAAAATTTATCTATTTTGATGAAAATGCGTCTGTTTGGTTGATAATTCCAGAATTTTTAAAAAGTTTTTCATTAAAAATTGAACTTTCTTGAAAGTTCATTTTTTGGTTGAAGATTCATAATTTTATCTGAAAATCGTCTTCTTTTTGGTTAGAAATTAATTTTTTATCTGAAAATTAAACTATTATTTTGAAAATTCAACTGATTGGTTAAAAATGGTCTTTTTTGTTGAAAATCCGTATTCTCGGAATGAAAATTCAACTGCTTGAGAAAATTCGTCTATTTGCATCAAAAATTTAAAAATTTGGTAGAAAATTCAGCAATTTGGTACAAACTTAAACTGTTTTGCGGAAAAATTTTTTTTCATTGAAAAATATTTTTCCTAGTGAAAATCTAACTTTATTTTCGATTGATTATTGATCTTTTTAAGTTTAAAAATTCATTTTTGTAAAAGTGTTTATAAAAAAATTGATTAAATTTGCTAAAAATTCGTCTTTATTGTTATAAAATAATCTTCTTTGTTGAAATTTAAACTATTTGGTCAAAAATTTATGTATTTTCTTGAAAGTTTGTCTTTCGCAGTAGAAAATTAATCTTGGTCAAAAATTCAATAACAAATAAAAAGTTTGAAAATTTCAAGAAATCCATTGAATTAGGTACAATGAAATGAATTTCGAAAAATTCGAGTAAATTAAAAAATATAAAAAGAATCGTTTAAAATACCCTGAAATATTTTTAATCCTTTAAAGTCCTTTAAATCACTGAAATAAATAAAAAAATTCTTTGTAATTTTTCACAATAATCTACAATTTTTCGAATCTCTTTAACAATTTTGAAATCCTTTGAAATTTTTTCAACTCTTGAAAATGCAGAGAAATTTTAAAAATACATAAAATATTTCAAATCCTTTTATGAATTTATAAATTGATCCTCAGGACCATATTAAATAAACACTGTCTAAAATGTTTTAAAAACCCATTAAATTAAGTAAAATTAAGTTAATTTATGAAAATTCAAATAAATTAAAAAAATTCAAAAGAATTCCAAAAAATTGAAAAGCATTCACGATAGATTGATAAAAATTCAAGGTGAATGCCGAAATTTAATTCCAAATCTCTTCAAATCATTGAAGAAGCCCTACCGAATTCCTCACTTCTCGTAAGTATATACTTTATTGTAATTTATTAAAACACCTTGAAAGCTTTAAAAAAAAAACCGTTACAATCAATAAAAGTTTTGGAAATCTTATAAATTCCCGTGAAATCTTTTTATATATCTGAAAACCTTGAAGGCCCTGTAAAATCGTTCCATATCTTTAAAAATTATAGAAAATTCTTTATCCTGAAATACCTTAAGGGCTTTGAAATTCGTTTAGATTAATAAGTATAATAAAAAGATTACTTGGAATCTTAAAAAATTTCTTAAAATATGCAAAATCCTTTAAAATCTTTTGAAATCACCTAAAACTTTTAAAATCTCTTGGGAATTCCTTAGAATTTTTTAAAATATCTTAAAATATTAAAAATCCATCCAGGTTATTAAAATCTATTAAAAACTTTTCGGAATCTTCAAAAACATCTTGAAATTTTCCAAAAAAATTCAAGAAAATTGAGAAATAGGTATAGAATATATAATAAATAGTGATTAACCCACGAGTTATTTCATTGAGAATATTCTATTCTCCAGAAGATATATATTGATACATATACATAGGACTGTGGATTTACAAATAATATCGTATTTACCACTTTTTTGCGTGATTTAAATTGACGAAACTTATAAGTGCTTGATAGAGAGCAAAATTACATGCGGTATGTTACTGCCACTGATGGAGGCGAGTTTCGAGCCTGATCGGCGAATTGCGGAAAAGCCCGAAGTCGCGAGGAGTGGAGCGACCATCAGCAAGCTTACAGGCAAGCGCCTAGGCCGGCGAACAAAGGATGCGTTATTGCGACTTTTGTTCACAGTGGTTTTTACGGTTTTTATAAAAGAATAGATTTCTGAGTGTAATTATATAAGCCGGACAATTTACAGTTAAAATATAAAACACAGAATTTTTTCAAAAGTGTGGGTTATTATTTCAACCCTTCTTTTCACAGTTTTTTTTTATATTGTAATAATAATTTGTTAATTTTTTTTTAACTTGAGGTTTCGAATACAATAGCTTACGCGATGCTCTTTGGATAACAAAGGGCAAAAGAAAGGACCTGTGTTATGTAGGTTGTACATTGTACAATTCACTGTCGACAGCCCTGCATCGCCTTTCTCTCTCTCTCTCTCTCTCGCGAAACTTCATTATGTAAGATTTGCTCTCCTCCCTTCTCTCTTATCGACGTCGATAAGCGCTCAAGAATTGCGCTCCCACGTTCAGCACACGTCAAGTTAAACACACAATTTATTGCCAAATTAATTCGAAATTTATAGGTCATTGAAAGAAACGGTACATTTTTATACAATAAATTTAACGAGATTACTTTCAAATCTTAGTCTCTCCAATAGAAGTCTTGTAAAATCCTTGCGAACGTTACGTCTTTATTAGACTCATATATTCACAAATGTGGACCAAATTTTGTTTTTTTAATATTTTAAAAGGATAACAAATACCGTTAATGACCAGTTTGATCAAATATAACTGATTATCAGTTAAATTCTACTAATTGCTGTAGCTTCAATAAAGATAATGCATTTTTAGTTTCTGTTGGTAACTTATTTTTTGCTATATAAATAAACATATTAGTACTGTTTATAGTTTACAAAATCATTATTAACAAATATCGTTCATTTGAAAGTTCAGAACATCAAGGAGGTTACACAAACAAATTTGTTGCAAGAAATATTTTATTGATTTATGTTTTTTGTGGAAAGTGAAACTTTATGATTATTTAAATAATTATATAGGAAAACAACTGACAAGAAGCTGGGTGTAGTCCAAAGTCAAAAAGTGTGCAATGCAGAATTAACTTCATTTTCTGAGCAAAATTTCCAGTTTTCCAAGCTAATATTTTCAAAGTATTACAAATAAACTTCGCTTTTTTTAAAACTATTATTCTTTATTTCATTAATGATCAAAATTTTAATTCATTTATTGCAGACTTTACATTTTTTTCCCTGCTTCCCTTTTTTCTCCTTTTTCACATTTTCCCACTTGAATTTCAACTGAATTAATAGAACCCAATAAAATAATCTAACTATTTTCGGTTGAAAATAATTTTTTTATTTATTGAAAAATCTATTACTTTATTTTAAGTTAAGAATTAATTTATCTTATTTGAAAATTATATTATTAGGTTCAGAATTTAATTATTTTCTTCAAAATTCAACTATTTGCTTGAAAATAAACTTTTTTATTTAAAATTTTTATTTTTGGTTTTCAAAATTTAACTGCTTTGTAGAAAAATTGTTATTTTGACTCAAAAATTCAAAAACTTGTTTAAATTTTTTTTTCTTTTTCAACTGAAAAATCATCCTTGTTTAAGAATTACCCTCATTTATTAAAAATTATTCTTTTTTGGTTGAAAACACAACTGTTTGGTTTAAAATAAATCTGTTTTTCTTAAAGATTCAACTAATTTGTTGAAAAATGAGTTTTTCGTTTGTTTGAAAATTGTTTCAAGTTAAAATTTTAATATTTTATTTTTAGTAAAAAGTGATCTTTTTTGTTAAAAATTCATATTTTTTGCTAGGAAATCAATTTCCTTAGTTGAAAATTCATCTTTTTGGTTTAAAAATTATCTATTTTAGTTAAAGATTAATAATTTCATTGAAAAATTAACACTTTGATTGAAAATATAACCATATTATTAAAAATTTATTTTTGTTTGCTGAAAATTCTTTATTTAACTGCAAATTAACTATTCCATTTTTGGTTGACAATTTATATTTTTTAGTTAAAAACACAACTATTTAATTGAAAATTGGTCTTTTTTATTTGAAAATTTAACTATGTGGTGGAAAATGGCTTATTTTGCTGAAAATTATTTTCTTTTTTATAATTTAAAATTAAATTTTTTAACTAAAATTGTAACTATATTCCATTTCCGGTTGAATATTGATATTTTTTAGATAAGAATTCATGTATTCTGAAGAAAATTCTTCCTTTCAGTTTAAAAATTTAACAATAAAAAATTAACTTTTTTCTTGGAAATTCATATTTTCGGTTCGGTTTAAAAACTCACCTCCTTTAGTTAAATATTAAACTATTTTGTTTGAAAATTTATTTTTCCAGTTAATAATTAATTTTTTTATTTCAAATTTTACTATTAGATGGAAAATTAACCTTTTTGTTGAAAAATTATACTTATAAGATGAAAATTCAGCTTTTTTATAGAAAATTCGTCTTTTTGTCTCGAAATTTCAATTATTTGGTAGAAAAATTAACAATTTTAATGAAAATCCTCTTTTTGGTTAAACATAAATGATTTATTTAAACAATTAAATACAACATTTTTCGTATAAAATTGATATTTTATTAATTCAAAAAACCAATTGTTTGTTTAAAAATTTATATCTTTTTTGGTAGAAAATTAATCTTCGTATGAAAAAATTCAACTATTTGAAAAAAAAATTATTTTATAAAAAATTCTTACTTTTTGGTATAAAATTAATCTTGATTGAAAATTTAACCATTTGGTTAAAAATTTATGTATTTTCTTTGACATTTTAGAAAAAAATCAATTGTTCTGGGTGAAAATTAATCTTTTTTAAAATTATTTTTTATATTAATTTTTTTTGTTAAAGATTTATAACTTTAGTAGATATCTATCTTTTTAATTGAAAATTGAACTGATTTGTTAGAAAAATTTTTTTTTTGTTAAAAATTTATTTTTCCAACTGAAAATTTAAGTATATGGTGGAAAATTAAACTTTTCTGTTGAAAATTTATATTTTTCCACAAAAATTAAACTTTTTCACAGAAAATAATAATTCGTCTTTTTGGATCGCAAATTCAACTAGATGGTAGAAAACTCAACAATTTTGATGAAGATCCTTTTTTTTTGACTAAACATTAATTTTTTATTTGAAAATTTAACTGCAATATTTTTGGTATAAAACTGATATTTTTTATTTTAAAAAATCAACTACTTGTTTGAAAATTTACGTATTTTTTGGTTAAAAATTAATCTTCTTTGAAAATTAAGCTATTTAAAAAAGAAGTATTTATTTTTTTGAAAATTCGTACTTTTATAAGGAAATCAATCTTAGTTGAAAATTAATCTTTTTGGTTGAAAATTTATTTATTCAGTCCAAATATGAACAATTTTGTTGAAAATTTGATTATTCTAGTAAGAGATTCATAAGTTTAATTAAAAGTTCATAGTTTTAATTGAAGATTCTTAACTTAGGCAGAAATTTCATATATTTGATTAAAAATTAAACTAATTTGGTAAAAAATTGATTTTTAAGGTAAACATAAACTTTTTTTTACTAAAACTTCAACGGCTTGGTTTAAAATTAATGTCTTTTATTGAAAATTAATATTATTAGGTTAAAAATTACACTTTTTTATATAAATTGGTCATTTGTCTCTAAAATTCAACTATTTCGTTAAGAATTTAACTATTCTGATAAAGATCCTTCTTATTCAATCAAACATTAGTTGTTTATTTAAAAATTTTACTATGCCATTATTGGTTTTAAATTTACATCTTTTAGTTGAAAAATTTAACTATCTTTTTGCAAATTTCACAAATTTATATCATTTTTGGTTAAAAATTAATCTTTTTGTAGAAAATTTAACCATTTGTTTAAAACTGTACAAAGTTTGTTAACAATTCGCCTTTTTTAAAAGAAAATTATTTTTTTAGATAGAAAATTTAAAAATTTGGTTAAAAATTCATGTATTTTGTTGAGAATTCGTCTTTTTTAGTAGAAAATTAATTTTCTGTGTTAAATTTATTTTTTGGTAGAAAATTAATATTGGTTGACAATTTAACTATTTGGTTAAAAATTCAGCTATTTAAATTAATATGTACGGCTTTTTGGTACAAAATTAATATTTTTTTTTTTAATTTTAACTGTATGATGAAAAATGTATGTCTTCTTTGGTTGAAAATCCTACTATTAAAGAAATGTACGTATTCTTTTGAATTTTTTTTTGTACAAAATTAAACTTTTAGGTTAAAGAATTATTTTTTTTAATTAACAAATTTAACTATTTGGTCAAAATTTTATGTATTTTGTTAAGAATTCCTCTTTTTTGTAGAAAATTAATCTTCTCGGATAAATAATTATCATTTTTAGTGAAACTTAACTATTTTTTGTTGAAAATTCATCCTTTTTTTTTGTTTAAAAATTTAAATACTTTGTGAATTTATAAGAACAGTAAGATTTTATTAAATCCCTACTACCTTCAAATCATCTTACGTTAGTTTTAGGTGACCCCTAAATAAATTCACGAAAAAAAATTATTGGTCAAAAATTACGTATTTATGCACTACTGCTACAAAAATCGTTGAATTTTGTAAATTTTACACTAAGAAAAATAAATTATATCGTTCATGATCTTTGAATTTTCACATTTCGGTCATCTATCTACACTAAATCGTAAAATCTGGATATTAATCTTCCAAATTCCGGATTATAAAACCTAATATTAGGATTTTATGACCTAATATTTATAGATTGTTGCCCCAAATTTTCAAATCCAAGATAATAAACATGAAGATATTTTTAAAATTCCTCTTTATTTCTATACAGTACTAAAGAACCTAATTTTAAAAAAATTCTGAGAAGGCAATCTCATTACTCTATTTTCCAAGACTGCTTGAAGCATAAAGTGCTTTTCTGGATACAAACATGCAAATTGGAGAGTAACGAAAGTAGAGCTGCTTTGAAAGAAGATTGTATTTAGCTGGAGGAAACTGGTAGTTTGAAGGAGAAAACTGAAAACATTCATGGCACCTTTGCCTTGACACAATTCGAGAATGTGGGCCTGCTTAATTTAATTCGTGTGGTAATTACATAACCCAAACGCTGTCGCTGGATTTGTTAATCCAGACGATCGGTACGATATATCTGCAGCAATACTTCACTAATTGTATTATTATTATTGAAAAAATGTTAATAATTGATTTATTTATTTTTCATTCTTAGGGAATGGCGAAAAGAAAAAGTGTGTGAAAAATCGAGAAAAATAAGAAAAGGTTACGGAGATATCTGAATATTGCGTAGAAAGACAAAGGGTTCCGGCATTTATAATCATAAGCGAGTGTTATTGACTTGTGTTGCGTCAATGCGATTTCAACTTTTATTGCTTTGTTGGTAATTTCAATTCACTGGCGAGACTTGCCCACTTTGTTTCTTAGATATCTTATTTATGGGAGTGCTTCTGATATTAGTTATGAGTAATATCTTCAATTAAGCCGTTCTCCAGAAAAACCACTTGAGTTGTCTTAGGTTTTAAAATCAAATTGACAAAGAAATTTTTCAAAATTTTCTATAAACCATAAGATACGTGTTTTAGGTTTTGCAAACATTTTAAGAACCATAACAAATATTGTTTTTGGCATGTAAAAAGACATTTTGAACAGTTTCTTCGGCAATTGTATGCCAACACAGATATGAATAAAGTTGTGCAATAATGAATTTTGGATCCGCAAAAGTGGATCATGTTGATCTGAATTCAATAATCAGAATAATATGCCAAGGTTGACTGTGATTTTTTTAATTTTTCATTATTACGACTTCCACTTATTTGTGCAAAAACAGAATGGAGCCATTCTCTAGAAAACCAACTAAGTCGACTTAGGTTTTGGCACAATATTGCTGAAGGAACTTTTCAAAATACGTTTTTATCAACCAGATTGTAGATTGTTTCAGATTGTAGAAACATTTTCAAAACCATAACATATTCTTTTTGGTTTGCAAAAAGACATTTTCAAAAGTTTCTTTGGCTATTGTTTGCAAAAACATATATGAACGAAGTTGTGCAATAATGAATTTTGGACCCGCTAAAGTGGATCATGTTGATCTGAACTTGACAATCAGAATGATATGCAACGGTTTGATATCCCAGAATTTACTGTGAATTAAGTATGTTTTTAACTTTTTTAAATACAATTTCAACTTATTTGTGCTAAGAGAAATTAGAGGCGTCATCTAGCAGAAAACCCACCTGAGTCGATTTAGGTTTTTGCACAATATTGCCAGAAAAACTATTCAAAATGTGTTTTTATGAACAAAAAACACATGCTTTAGATTGTGAAAATATTTTAAAAACCATGAAATATTATTTTTGGTTTGTAAAAA
>JAUELO010000023.1:2433400-2449948 GCA_032357855.1 Amphibolips quercusostensackenii
CAATAACAACATCCACTAACGGACAATACCATTAGTGAATGTTGGACAATACTGTTAGTGGATGCTGTTATTGACTGATGACTGAGGTTCTTGACTGTTGCTAAGGACTGTTATTGACTGTTCCTAGGGGCTTTTTACTAACGTTTCAATAGGTTGCTTTTTATTGTTACTAGAGGGTTGTCAATTGCAGGAGATAGAAGTTGTTACTGATCGATTATAGGGATCGTTAATTATTCGTAATTGACTGTCGCTAAGAACCATTATTGTCCGTTTCTAGAGGTTGTTGTTTACCGACGACAGAGTTGCTTTTGTCTGTTGCTTGGGACTTTTATCTTACATTTCCATAGACTTTGAAATGGCAGCTGTCAGGGTTTGACAGTTACTGTTGCTAAAAAGTGTTATTAATCGATGATATAGGTTTTTTCTTACCATTGCTAAGGAATGCTACCAACTGTTGATAGAAGTTGGTAATTACTGTTTCTATGGGTTAATATTAACCGTAAGGGGTCGTGCACATAGCATTTCACACGTTTTGCTTTTTTTATTATATCGTATCCTTTTTGACTTCGAAGCAATTTTATTCTCGTCTTTATTCAAACAAAAAAAAAAACGTGGGACATACTATGTCCACGACCCCTAACTAAGGATTCTTTTTTTCCTTTGATAGGGGTAATCAAGTCTTTTAATACTCTTACTGACCATTTCTAGTAGTTGTTTATTATCACATTCTCATTATAATGAGCAGGCATTGTACTCGTGACTGTAATTGGTTGTTGCTAAGGACAGTTTTTGTCACCTGCTACATGTTGTTATTGGCCATTACTGGGGATTGTTTAGTACAGTTTGTAGAAGTTGTTATAGACCGATGATAGGTGCTTTTAATTGTTGTCTCGATAAGTTGCTATTTTTTGTTGTCAGGGTTTGTTATTTTCTGTTGGTAAAAACTAATTAACCACTTCTAGCGCTTGTTAATTATCATTTCTAGGGGCTGTAATGGGCTGTTCTTAATGAATGTTATTGTCCGCTGCTAAAAGGTTTCTATTGGTCGTTGGTAGGGGTTCTTATATGTAATTTCCAGAGATCGTTATTGCCCGATGATAGTGGTTGTTATTATCTGTTGCTGAGAATTATTTTTCTTTGCTAAAAAATGTTATGGACCTTTCCTATATGTTGTTATTTATCGTTGCTAGAGGTTTTTCTTGTCCGTTTCTTGAGGTTTTTCTTAACCGTTTCCGTATGTTAAAGCTTTTCGCACAATGAGGAAAATAGTTGGCAACTGTATTAAGGTAATCGATACAATAATTGTCCACTTAAGGAATTTTTTTAATTTGATAATTTATAAAAATACTAGGTGTCGTACGAAATTCTACAATATACAGATAGGAATTAGAATCGTTACAAAACGTATTATCATACGTTTTATAACGATTCAAATTACCATAGCAAGTTAAGCATTAAAAGCAGTAAATAATTTATATAAAAAAAAATTAGCTTTAAATTTTTAACAATACATTAACGATATAGTAAATATATTAAAAAGGAACTGTTATTCAAAAATATATTTAGATTTGCTTATTGGGATTAAGTTCTCAATATTATCTGAGTAACGTTATTTATACTAACCCCTCCTTCTGTTACCAAATATAGTTTATAGCCCCCCCCTGCTTGAACTGGTAACATAATTTATGTAAAGTACCGCCAGGCCACTCTTTTTTTAAGAGTGAAACACTGTATGAAAGTACAGAACATGATAGAAACTAAATCGTTATTTATTTTTATCCATCCGGTCGATGACATGAGTGTAGAGAAGAAATCTCGTAAACGCTGGCATAGAATATAGAGTAAGATTCTCTATTTTCACATCAAACAGATATTACATAAACTATTCGTTTCTCGTAAATTTTGCATTTACGACCAAGTGAAAAAGGATCGTTACCCGTTTCTCGAAACATGTTTCTGCTTGCTCACCACGTTTTAAATTTCGAACAGATACTACGGAATAAAGAACTGTTACCATTGAATTTATCGGATAAATTTACTGACTCATGTATTAGGTATAAAATAACTTTATGTCATTGTTATCGTATTGAAATCTTATCAAGCGGTATTATTTTAATTCGCAATTAATATAAGAACCGCACTTAAATTACGTAACAGCTCAAGCAGGAGGGGTCACATGATTTTGTTACGATTTGTTACAATAGGGGAGGGGGAAGGGTGCTACACTTATGTACGTAATTTTTAGAAATTTGCAAGTAAAACAAATTACTCGCGGTAATTGTACAGAAATTAATAAAAAATTTAATTTGCTTGCTAAATAAATCTGATAAGTACAAAACTAACTCAGACAACAGCAATTAAAAAAGAAAGTCAGGGAATTTTACTAGCCAGGAAAAAGTCATGGATTAAAAAAAAAGACTATTCAAAAAGTCAGTGGATTTCTATATATTTAGTATATTTATTTATCAATAATTATTTTAATTTATTATTATTATTAATTATAAATATATTTAATTTTGCATGCTGAAGAAATCTGATAAGTGAAAAGTTGACCCAGACAACAGCAATTTAAAAAAAATGTCAGGAAATTTTAGTAACCAGGAAAAAATTATAGATTAAAAAAAATAGTCTTGTAGAAGTCAGCGAATTTCTATATCTTTAAACATCTGTCAAGCAGAATGAATTTTAAATTTGTTATTATTATTAGTGGTGGGGAAAAAATTAGAAAATTTTCAAAATAAAGTTTTGCAATAATCCTGATATAATATTCTTGTAAGTAATTTATTTCACTTGTATTTCTATTTTTATTTTTGGCAATTGTTTCCGCTTGAAGATCATCCTTTTATTTATAAATATGATTTGTTTAAAGATAATAACATCTTGTTAAAAACTCATCCTTTTTGGTTGCAATTTCAATTTTTTTTTCATATTTATCTTTTTGGGTTGAAAATTCATATTTTGGTTTTGAAAATTTAACTGAAATCTTTTTTGGATTTAAATTATACTTTTTACTTAATTTGCCTTTTTAAACTAAAAATCCATCCACATTTGTAGAAATTGCATCTTTCTTGGCTAAGGTTGCAAATGTTTGCTTGAAAATTTGACAAATTTGTTAAAAAGGCATCCCTTTCAGTTGAAAATTTAACTCTTTTTGTAAATTTTGTCTTTATCAGTTGGAAATTCGAGTATTTTTGTATAAAATTTACTTTTTATTTAAAACTTATATCTTAGCGTTAGAAAGTCCTGAAATATTTTTGGGATAATAATTAAACTTTTTGTTTAATGTGTCTTTTAAATTAAAAAATTTATCTATTTTTGTAGAAATTGCTTTTTTTCTTCGATAGAAATGCAACTTTTTGGTGGAAAATTAAAAAATTTTGTAAAAAAAATTATCGCTTTTGGTTAAAAATTAAACTGTTTCATTAAAAATTTGTATTTTCAGAATGAAAGTTCAAGTACATTTAAAAAAATTTACTTCTTGTGCAAAACTTATATTCTGATGCTGAAAATTTAAATTAAAATCTTTTACAGATGAAAATTCTACTATTTTTTTGTTGAAAATCTTTTTGATAAAAAATTAATTTGTTTTAAAAGAAATGTCATCTTTCGTGAATGAAAATGCAACTGTTTGGTTAAAAATTAAACTTCTTTGCTTGAGAATTCAACAAATTCACAACAAATTAAAGGGTTCAAAAAATGTCAAAATAATTTAGAGAATTTAAAAACAATTACGATTATTCAAAACACTTCAGATATAGCAAACGAATTTAAAGAAGCAAGAAGAATTCACAGAGTGCAAAGAATTCACAAAATTCAAAAGAATTAAGAAAATTTTAAAATAATTATAAGAATACAAAAGAATTCAAAGCCAAAAACATTTTAGAGAATTCAAAAAATTCAGAGAATTTTAAAATCAGATAACTCAGAAAAATTCAGTAAATTCGAAATAATTTAGAAGAATTCAGAGAATACAGAAGACTTGACGAATTACAAAATAATTCGTGGTTTATTTTAAAGATTTCAAGAGAATCAAAAATATACAAAAAAAGTGTATTCGTGAGATTAAAAAAAAATTTAATACACTTTGAAGATTTTAGAAAATTTGAAAAGAATTCAAAGAGTTTAGAGAATTCCAAAGGATTCAAAGAATACAGAAGAATTCAGAGAATTTAGAATATTCAGAAAATTTAGAGGATTCAGAGAAAATCAAAAAATTTAAAAGAATTAGCAAAGTTTAGAATAATTCAGAGAATTCAGAAGAGTTCAGAGATCTTAAAGAATTTAGAAGAATTGAGAGAATTCAGGAGAATTTAGAGAATTAAAAAAAATTAAAAGATTTCAGAGAGCTTATAAAAATTCAGAGAATTTAGAACACTTTAGAGAATTCAGGAGAATTCAAAAAAATTTAGAGAATTCTGAAGAATTTAGAGATTTCAGAGAACTTAGAGAATGCAGAAGAATATATAGAAATCAGAGAATTTAGCACAATTCAGAAAATTTAAAATAATTCAGAGAAGTAAGGAAAATTCTAAAGACTTTAACAAGTTCAGAGAAATTTAAGAAATTCAGAAAAATTCAGAGAATTTAGAAGAATTCAGAGAATTTAAAACAATTCAGAGAATTTAGAAGAATTCAGAGAATTCAGAAGAATTCAGAAAATTCAGAAGAATTTAGAAAATTTAGAAGAATTTAGAAAATTTAGAAGAATTTAGAAAATTCAGAAGAATTCAGAGGATTTAAAGGTATTCAGAAAATTCAGAAGTATTCACCGAATTCAGAAAAATTCGGAAAAGTACAAGTGAATTCTAAGAATTCGTTGAAATTAAAAAAAATTCAAGGTATTCCATGCAATTTAGAATCATTTAACGGGTATTCTAGAAATTACAAGAGAATTTTAAAAATTCAAAAGATATGAAGAAGTTTAAACTAACTCAATGTGTATTACAATGATTTCAAGATAATTATAAATGTATAAAAAAAGTGTAGTCGTGAGAATTCAAAAAATTTAATACACATTGAAGATTGCAGAAAATTTTAAAAGAATTCCAAAAATTTAAAGAATTCAGAAGGATTCAGAGAATTTTGAAAAATTCAGAAAATTCAGAAGAAATAAAAAATTCAGATAATTTATAATAATTCAGAGAATTCAGAAGAATTCAGAGGATTCGAAGAATTCAGATGATTCAGAAGAATTCAGAAAATTTTAGAGAAATTTAGAGAATTCAAAATAATTCAGAGAATTTAGAAAAATTCAGAAGAATTCAGACAATCCAGGAGAATCCTGAGAATTCCAAAGAATTCAAAAGAATTCAGAGGATGCAGAAGAATTTAAAAAATACAGAAGAATTTATAGAATTCAAAAATTCAGAGAATGCAGAATAATTCACAGAATGCAGAAGAATTCAGAGAATTCAGCAGAATTTAGAGAATTTAGAAGAACTTAGATAAATCAGACATTTCAGAAGAATTTACAGGATTTAGAAGAATTTAGAAAATTCAGAAGAATTCAGGGATTTCAGAGAATTCAGAACAATCAAGAGAATTCGGAAGAAATCAGAAAATTTGAAAGAATTCAGAGAATTCAGAAGTATTCAGAGAATTGAGAAGAATTTAAAGAATTTAGAAAAATTCAGAGAATTTAGAAGAATTCAGAGGATTTGAAAAAATTCAGAAAATTCATAAGAATTCATAAAATTCAGAAGAATTCAGAGAATGCAGGAAAATTTAGAGAATTCAGAGAACTTAGCAGAATTCAGAGAATTCAGGAGAATTCAGAGAATTCAAGGGAACATAGAGAAATCAGAAAATGCAGACAAATTTAGAGAATTCAGAAAAATGTAAGAAATTTAAAGAATTTAGAAAATTTTTAAATAATTCAAAAAATTCAGAAGAATTCATACAATGTAGAATAATTTAGAGAACTTAGAAGAATTACGCGAATTTGAAAATTTAAAAAAAAATTTAAAGAATTTAGAAGAATTCAGAAAATATAGGAGAATTCAGAAAATACAGAAAACTTGGCGAATTGCAAAATGACTTGTGGTTCATTGCAAATATTTAAAGAGAATAAAAAAAAATCAGAGAAGTACAAGTGAATTCTAAAAATTCGTTTAAATTCTAAAAAATTCAAAATATTCTAAGAAATTTAGAATAATTCATCGGTATTCTAAAAATTACAAGAGATTAAAAAAAAAGCTAAAAGATATAAAAAAGTTTAAGCTAACTCAATGCGTATTCCAATGATTTCAAAATAATTAAAAATGTATTTAAAAAAGAGTAGTCGTGAGAATTCATAAAATTCAATACACTTTAAAGATTTCAGAAAATTTTAGAGGAATTCAAAGAGTTTAGAGAATTTGAAGGATTCGGAGAATTCAGGCGAATTTAGAGAATTCAGAAAGTTCGGAGAATTTAGAAGAAATTAGAGAATTCAGAGAATTCAGAAAAATTTAGAAAATTGTGAAGAAGAGGATTTAGAAGAATTCACAGGATTCAGAAGAATTCAGAGAATAAAAAAAAATTCAAAGAATTGAGAAGAATTCAGTGAATTCAGGAGAATTTAAAGAATTCAAAAGAATTCAGAGAATTTAGAGCATTTGAAAAAGGATTTAGATAATTCAAAACACTTCAGATAATGCAAACGAATTCAAAGAAGTAAAAAGAATTCATAAAGTGTAAAGGAATCCACAGAATTCAAAAGAATTTAGAGAATTTAAAAATAATTAAAAGAATACAAAAGAATTAAGAAAGTCTAAAAGATTTTAGACAATTCAAAAGAATTTAGATAATGTAAAAAACTTAGAAAATTGAGAAGGATTCAGTGAATTCGGAAGAATTTATGAGAATTCAGAAAATACAGAAGAGTTGACGAATCACAAAATAATACACAGAATTAAGGAGAATTTAGAGAATTTTAAAAAATTTAAAGAGAACACAAAATAATTTAGAAATTTTCATAAGATTTCAGACAGTTAAGCAGAATTCAAAAAAATCAGAACATTTAAATAATTCAGAAGAAATCAGAAAAATTGAAAAGAATCCAGAAGAATTCAGCAAAATTTAGAGAATCTAGAACAACTCCAGGAATTGAGAAGAATTAAAAAATTCAGAAGAGTTTAGAGAATTCAGAAGAATTCAGAGAATTTAGAAGAATTCAGAAGAATTAAGACAATTTAGAAGAATTCAGAGAATTCAGAAAAATTCAGAGAATTCAGAAGAATTCAGAGAATTTAGAAGAATTTAGGAAAATTTAGAAGAATTCAGAAAATTCAGAAGAATCCGAAAAATTCAGAAAAATACAGAGAATTCAGAATAATTCAGAGAATTCAGAAAAATTCAGAGGATTCAGAAGAATTTAAAGGATTAAAAACAATTCATAGAAGAATTTAAGAATTCAGAGAATTCGGGAAAATTCGGAGAATACAGCAGAATTGTAAAAATTCAGAGAATTCAAAGAATTCAGAAAAAATTAAAAAATTCAGAGAATTCAGAGGATTTAGAAAAATATATAGAATTCAGGAAAATTTATAGGAATTCAGAGAATTCAGAAAACTTAGAAGAATTCAGAGAATTCAGAAGAATTTAGAAAATGTAGAAGAATTCAGAGAATTTAGAAGAATTCAGAGAATTCAGAAGAGTTTAGAGAATTCAGAAGAAGTCAGAGGGTTCAGAAGAATTCAGAGAATTTAGAAGAATTTAGAGAATTCAGAGAATATGAGAGAATTCGGAAAATTCAGAAGAATACAGAAAATTGAAAGAATTACGAGAATTTAGTAGAATTCAGAGAATTCAGAAGAAATAAAAAAATTCAGACAATCCAGAAGAATTTAGAGAATTCAGAAAAATTCAGAGAATTTAGAAGAATTCAGAGGATTTAGAAAAATTAAGAGAATGTAGAAAATTTAAAAGGATTCAGAGATTTTAGTAGAATTTAGAGAATTCAGGATAATTTAGAGAATT
The DNA here is from genome assembly GCA_032357855.1 of Amphibolips quercusostensackenii. Lineage (NCBI taxonomy): Eukaryota > Metazoa > Arthropoda > Insecta > Hymenoptera > Cynipidae > Amphibolips > Amphibolips quercusostensackenii. Next base: position 2,441,360 of record JAUELO010000023.1, read on the forward strand.
TAGAAGAATTCAGAGAATTCAGAAGAATTCAGGGGATTTAGAAGAATTAACAGAAATGAGAAGAATGCAGAAAATTCAGAAGAATTCACAAAATTTAGAAGAATTAACGAATGCAGAAGAAATTAAAGAAAACAGGAGAATTCAAAGAATTCAGAGAATTCAGAGAATCCAGAGTACTAAGAGAATTCAGAATAAATCAGAGAATTTAGAGAATTCAGAAAATTCAGAGGATTTAGAAAAATCCAGAGAATTTAGAAGAGTTCAGAGAATTCAGAAGAATTCAGAGGGTTCAGAAGAATTCAGAGAATTCAGAAGAATGTAGAGAATTCGGAAAATTCAGAAGAATTTAGAGAATTTTGAGAATTGAGAGAATTTAGAAGAATTCAGAGAATTTAGAAGAATTCAGAGAATTTAGAAGAAATCAAAAAATTCAGAGAATTTAGAAGAATTCAGAAGATTCAGAAAAATTCAGAGAATTTAGAAGAATTCAGAGAATTTAGAAAAATTTAGAGTATTTAGAGAATTTAAAAGAATTCAGATATTTCAAAAGAATTTAGAGAATTCAGGATAATTTCGAGAATTAAAAAGAATTTAGAAGAATTTAGAGAATGCAGAGAATTCAGAAGAATTCAGAGGATTCAGAAGAATTAACAGAAATGAGAAGAATTCAGAAAATTTAGAAGAATTTACAAAATTTAGAAGAATTTAGAGAATGCAGAAAAAATTAGAGAAAACAGAAAAATTCAAAGAATTCAGAGAATTCAGAGTATTCAGAGTACTCAGAGGATTCAGAAGAAATGAGAGAATTCAGAGAATTCAGAAGAATTTAGAGAATTCAGAAAAATTCAGAGGATTTAGAAAAATTTAGAGAATTTAGAATTCAGAGCATACAACAGAATTTAAAAAGTCAAAAAGATTTTAGAAAATTCAAAAAAAATCAGAGAATGTAAAAAAACTTAGACCATTTAGGAGAATTCAGTGAATTCAGAAGGAATCAGAAGCATTCAGAGAATACAGAAGACTTGACGAATTACAAAATAATTCACAAAATTTAAGAGAATTCAGAAAAATTTTCAAAGAGTTACGAGAACACAAAAGAATTAAAAAATTTTAAAAAGATTTTAGACAATTTGGAAGAATTAAAAAAATTTAGAACATTCAAAGATATCAGAAGATCTCAGGAGAATCTTGACAGAATTAAGAGAATACAAAAAAATGCAGAGAATTTAACAAATTTAAGAGATTTAAGAAGAATTCAGAAGAAATCAGAAAAATTCAGAAGAATTCAGAAGATATCAGAGAATTTAGAACAATTTAGAGAAATAAGAAGAATTCAGAGAATTAGGAATTATTCAGAAAGTTGAGAAGAATTTAGAGAATTCAGATGAATTTATAGAGTGTAAAAGATTTCACAGAGTTCAAAAGAAATCATAGAATTCAAAAGAATGTAGAGAATTAAATTTTTTTTAGAGAATTTAGAAGAATTGAAATAATTAAAAAGAATTCAAAAAATTCAGAAGAATTCGGAGAATTCAGAAGAATTCAGAGATTTCAGAACAAATCAGAGTATTAAGACGAACTTTCTTCCTCTATTTAATATTTCATTAAATAGTGTAAAAATTATTTAAAGTAGACGCTTTGTGCCTACGAAACAGGCTTTCATGGGCTATTAAATGGTTAATTAAGTTGTTCAAATCTCCTTGTTCTATACTTTCCCTCCCCTACTCTGCCCACATTTTCCTACTCTACCTACATTCCTCTTCTTCTTCTACCCTAACCTTAACCTTTCGCCCCCTTTCTAACTTCTTATATCTTCTTCCTCTTCTTCTACCTTCTTCTTCTTCTTCTTCTTCTACTTTCACTTTCCTCATTACCCCACACTTTCCATAGTTCCTATACCTGCATTTTTTATACCCATAATTTTCCTTTTTTCACCTACTTCACCTACTACCTCTTCCAATTTTTCATCACTTCTTCTTATTTTTCGGTACATCTGCTGATTCCCTTCTCCTAATTTCATCTTACTACTTCTATTTATACCGTTACCCTATTCCTTTCTACACCCTGTTTTCCTGCTCCTCTTATTTCCTATCACTTTTCCACCTTCCTTCTACTCATCACTCTTACTTTTCCTTCACTTATTGCCCTCACTTCTCCTTCACTTATTTACCCGACTTCCACACCACTCATTTCCCCTACTTTCCCTCATTTCTCCTCATTCCACCTAATTTACCTACTTTCTATTCCCTCTATTCCCTCATCCTTTTCTCCTCATTTCCCCCACTACCTATACTCCTACTCCCATCATTTTATATTACTTTGTCTACTTCCTCTCCTCTTATCACCCTCTCTTCCCATTTACTCACTGCCCTCTCTTCCCCTTTACTTATTTCCCCTATTTCCACACCACTCATTCCCCCTTATTTCTCCTCACTTCTCATACCACTCAGACTATAATTTTCCTTTCATGCATTTCCTTCTACTTCCCCTCACTTACCCTTCTTGGAAAAAAGTACGAACTAAGAAAAAGGAAGTTTCGAAAAATGTATAAAGATCTAAAACAGGGTGTTTACAAATTTTCGCGCACGGGATTCCCGATTATTTCCCGGTTTTGCCCAGTTTTTTCTTAATTATCTGGGCACGTTTGGTTAACATGGCAGTTCTTATTTTTTATAAACATATATTTTCCCTTTTTCCCTTTCTCTGTGCCTTTTCTTCTTCCTCTGTCCATTTTTCCCTTTTCTTTTTTTCTTTTTCCTATTATTTTTTTGTCTTTCGCCTTTCTTCTTCCTTTTCTGTTATCTTTCATTATCTGTCCGCGAAGCGGCAGTAAAATAGCAATTTGTTGTACCGCGACAAGCGGCACGTAAAGTGAACTTTATTGAACCGCGTCGAGCGGCACGTAAAGTGACAGCAAGTAGGAAGAAATGAGTAAGTGAAAAAGAGAAGGAAAAGAATAGGAAAAAGAGGACGAATAAGGAGAAGGGCCAATAGAAAAAATAAATAGGGGAAAAGGAATGGAGAAAAGAAGACAGCGTAAATGGAAAGGGGAAGGGGAAAATGGGACAGGGAAAGGGAGAAAGGGAAAGGGGAAAAGGGGAAAGAGAAGAGTATGAAAGTATAAAAAACAGAGGAGGGGGAAAGGAAAAAGGAAAAGAGAAAAAGAGAAAGGAAAGGGGAAAATGAAAGGGGGCAAGAGATGCGGAAAGGGAAAAATGTGAAGAGTAAAGAAAAGGGAGAAGATAGGCGAAAGAGGAAAAAACAAAGGGGAAGAGAAAAGAAGGTAAGGAAAAAAGGGACAGAGGAAGAAAAAAAGGGACAGAGAAAGAAGAAAATGAAAAATGAGTGAAGGAAAGGAAAAAAAGGAAGGGGGGAAGGAAAGGTGTAAGGGGAAAAGGGCCAATTTCAGAAAAAGTATTGTATGCAACACGGCATACTACTATTATTATTATAACAGGTATAGTATAATTGCATGTGTCTATAACATAGTTATTTTACAAATAACTATAATAATAAAAACTATACTTAATTTTTTGTTCCAAATTTTCAAAAAACTACTTTTTGTTTTTAATTTTGTAAAATCTTCACGAGTTTTAAACTATTTTTAAATATTTATAAGATAAAAATATAACTTTAAATTACGTGAATTTTTTACAAAATTTTGTAATCTTGAAAAATTAAAAAAACATTGTTTAAAAATCTTGTATATTTTTAAGGGAATTTCAGGAAATGACTTGAAATGTTTGAAAATATATATAAAAAGGAAAAGGGACAAAGGAGACGTTGAGAGGAGGAAGGGGGGAATAGTAAAGGGAAGGAAAAGGGGAAAAGGGGAGATGGGAAAAAGAAATGGAGAAAGAAAAGAAGGAAAGGAGAGAAGGAAAGGAAAAAGGAAAGAAAAGAAGTATAGAAAATAGGGGAAAAGAGAAAAGGAAACGGAAAAATGAAAGGTGACAAGGGAAGCGGAAAGGGGAAAAAGGGAAATAACGAAAGGGGAAAATAAAGGGAAAAGAAACAGGAAAAAGTAAAAAGGAAAAAAGAAAAGGGGAAAAGAAAAGAGAAAAAGAGTAGAGGAAAAGGGGAAAAGCGCCTATTTTAGATTAGGTATCGTATGTGCATTATAACATAGTTAGTGTACAATGTACTATAAAATGAAAAACTATACCTATCTTAAGTTTTTGTTAGAAATCTTCATAAAACTACATTTTCTTTAAAATTTTATGAAATTCCACGAATTTTAAATTAAAAAAAAAATAGTTTCAACTTGAAATATAACTTGAACTTACATACATTTTTTATAAAATTTTGTAATCTTGAAAAATAAATAAAATATTGTTAAAAAATTTTTCATATTTTTTTAGGAAATTGTACGAAATCACTTAAAATGTTTAACAATATTTTTCAATGTACCCCTATGATTCATTTTGAAAAATTAAAAAAATCATATACAATTTCTCATGAATCTTAAAAAAAGTTTTTCATTGCCATGAAGTCTTTTGAAAATTTCAAAGCGTTTCTAAACTTTGTTTGTGATCTTCAAAAATTCACATTTTCCCTTACTTTTTTTAGAATTTTTTCAAATTTTAAATTATTTTTGAAAAACTATTAATTTTTCGCAAAGTATTTTAATTTTTTACACTAAAAATATAAATATTTAACTAAAAAGTTTATGTTTAACTAAATATTAAAGAATAGTAAAATTTTTGACAGAAAATTTTTTTCCAACAAATTACAGTTGAATTTCACCAGAAACCAGGAATTGTCAACAAAGTTGTTGAATCCTTAACCCCCAAAAAAAATTAATTCTGAACTAAACAATTGTATTTTTGAAAAAAAGGGTAAAATTTCTATACTAAGTAAATAATTTTCAAAAATTTTGCAAACTCACTTAAATTATTTTTGAAATTTTAAAAACTCTCACAATTAAAAAAAAAACCTTTAAATCTGCAAGCTTTTTTCAGAATTTTTAGATTATAATTTTCCTAGGAATCTAAATAAAGTTTTTTTGTTTACTTAAAACCTTGCTAAATTCTGAAAAACCTCTAAAATCTTTGAAAAGTCACAATTTGTTCAATATTTTTAAAAATATTTTGAATTTTTTAAATTGTCTTTAATCTTTTTGAAACTTGTAAGCCTTTTTAATATTTTTTAAAATAATTCAAATTTTCCCCCAAAATAAGATTGTTATAAGTTTCTGAACATCTCTAGATCTTTTAAAATTATGGTATTTTTTTTATTTAAAAAGAAAATTCTGCATAACAAAAAAATTGTTTTTAAATTTTCCGGACTCTTTTTTAACAATTTTGGAAATCTTTTGAAATATTCAGTTAAAATTAATTTGTAGTAATAAAACAATAATACAAAATTCCGTTTTTTCCGGTTTCCTCGGTTAGTAAACACTATATAATTTTAATATGTAATAAAACAATTTAATGTTCTCTGCGTCAATAAAACTTCTTTTTTACGTCAAAAGGAAATTAAACCGGATAAAACACAATCTGCGTAGTTAATACAACCCACGTCTGTTTTACGGTATACGTATCTTTTTCATATGGTTTCTTGATATCCTGTTTCTCACCGGAAAGGTTGAAAAGGCTTCATGCAATGAGAAGAATAAACTAAAAACCATTGAAATTTTACTTTATTCACCAATTTTATTATACTGACAACTGCAGAATATATTAGAATTTTTCAAATTTGAATTAAAAAATTTTTCAATCCCTAATTATTAATAATGGTCCAAAGAAAATGAAAAATTGTTTAGGGAAAAATTAAGGAATTTTTATAATGAAGTTTGGTGGTAACCCTGACACAATATTATTATTATTATTATTAATTTATTCGCCTTGTATTTATATTTATATTTCTTTTCTTTGCAGTAAATAGCGTCTGAAGATTATTTTTTTAATTATAAATGTTATTATTTGACAAAATATTAAAAATTTTTTTAAAGAAGTCATCCTTCTTAGTTGAAAATTCAACTGTTTTGTTGGAAACTCGTCTTTTTGGGTTGAAAATTCTACTATTTTTGTAAAAAAATTTTCTTTTCGATTTGAATTTATATTTTAGTTTACAAAACTTAAATGAAATATTTTTTTATTAAAAATTCAACTTTTTTTGAAATTTCGACTTTTTAATTTGTGAATTCAACTATTTTATTAAAAATTGCATCTTTCTTGGATTAAAATGCTGCCGTTATGTTAAAGATTAAACAATTTTGTAAAAAAATTCATCCTTTCTGGCTGAAAATTCAACTGTTTTATTAAAAATTCGTCTTTTTGGGGTGAAAATTTAACTATTCTTGTAGAAAATTTATTTTGTGTTTAAAATTCATATTTCGGTGTTGAAAAGTCAAACTGAAATATTTTAAGATGATAATGCAAGTTTTTTAAAAGATTTTCTTTTTAATAAAAAAATCTATATATTTTGGTAAAAATTGCTTTCCTTCTTGAATGAAAATGCAACTGTTTGGTGGGAAATTTAACAATTCTGTCAAAAAGTCATACTGTTTTGTTGAAAATTTAACTATTTTGTTAAAAATTGGTATTTTTGGGTTGAAAATTAAAATATTTTTGTAGAAAACTTACTTGTTATTTAAAACTCATATTTTAATGTTAGAAAGTCAAACTGAAATCTTTTTAAGATAAAAATTTAACTATTCTTTCAAAAAATTTTATTTTTAATTCAGAAATTCATTTATTTTTTCAGTACTTGCATCTTTCTTGAATAAAAATGCAACAGATAGGCTGTCAATGCAACAATTTTGTTAAAAAGTCATCCTGTTTGGTTTAAGATTAAACTTTTTGTTGAAAATTAAAATTAAATTGAAATTAAACTACTTCGAAAAAATTACTATTTGTTCAGTATTTGTATTTTGGAGGTGAGGATACAACTAAAATCTTTTTTGGATAAAAATTCAACTATTCTTTTAAAAATGTGTCTTTTTGATTAATAAAAAATTAATCTGTTTTAGTAGAAATTTCATTTTTCTTGGATAAAAATTCAACTGGTTAAAAATTAATCTTTGCTTGATAATTCAACTATTTTGTTCAAAAATTTGGGTTGAACCACTTCCTTAGGAAAGAATTTTTTTTGTTTTAGACTTATAGTTTTAGTCAAAAATTCATCTCTTTGGTTGAAAATTCTTATTTCCTAGTAGAAAATTCAATTTTTGTACAAAAATGCGTTTTTTGGTTTGAAGGTTCAACAATTTAGGTGAACTTTTTTTTCTTTCATAACGCAAGAATCTTTAGTTGTTTTGAAAATTCGTCTTTTTTTAATAGTATATTGATTTTTTTTTATTATTCTGTAAAAAATTAGATCGATAAAGATAGAGTTTTTTATAAGTTATTCTGATGATTTTTTTTCGATAAAAAAAAATATCAGAGTTATAGCATTTTCAAAATCCAAAATAGCAAACGAAAATAAACATTTTAAGGCAAACAACGCACGATAAAAAAAGTCAACAAAAGAAAAATGTTGCTTTCTAAAAGCCCTACAAGATTTTAATCATAACTTTCTGAATTTTTATAAAAATCGAAAATCCAAATTTTTATCTCTCAAAAAACAATAAAAACTCAAAAATTTTATTTTGCAGTCAAACTATGCAAGATACGAAAAACAAATCAATTATTAAAAATTGTGCAACCAAAAACGATCTACAAATGGATTATGAATTATTTTTTGATTGGATGCGTAGTTTTTGTTTTATTAATAAAAAACAACATTAAAAATTAAAAATCAGATTTTCAGATAAACAACACAAGCTACGAAAAAAATATATTAAGACAAAAGTTGCTCACCTGAAAAAGAGCTATAAATTTGTTATTAATTATTCTCTGATGGAACGCGTAGTTTTGGTTCTAATCCTAAAAAATAGAATGAAAAAATTTAATTTGTAGTTAAACGACACAAGCTATGAAAAAAATGTAAAGACAAACTTTCCTCATCCAAAAAAGAGCTACAAATTTGTTTTCAATAATTTGTTTATAGGACGTGTAATCTTTATTTTAATTGTAATAAAAAACATTAAAAATAAGAAAATTAAATTTTTTGAAAAGCGATTTAAGGTACAAAAACAAATTAATAGTCAAAAGTTGTTGACCGAAAAAGGATCTACAAATTTATTATTAATAATTTTTAGATAGGACAGCTAGATTTTCTTTAACCCGTAAAAAATAGAAATAAAAATTAAAATATTGAATTCGTGGAAAAACGACACAAGAGACGAATAGAAATAAAAAGACAAAAGTTTTTTAACCAAAAAAAATCTACAAATATGTTATCATCCCTTGTTATAAAAATATAATTAAAATTGAAACATTAACTTTCTGAAGAAACAACATAATCTACAATAACATTTTAATTAGCAAAATTTTGCGTCTAAATTACATCTACAAATTGGACAAAATCGAGTGCGAAGCACGAAATCCGTGATAAGAATGTGTCCGTTACTGCTGAAGGAGCTTTAGCAAAAGAGAATTACCAATCATTAAATTACAGTTCTCGATGCTTTAACCTCTAATTTTAAAAGGTCTGTACACAAATGTAGGGGAAATACAAAGATCGAGCGCGCAGCGCGAGATAAAT
>JAUELO010000023.1:2485012-2498223 GCA_032357855.1 Amphibolips quercusostensackenii
AAAATTCGAGTATTTCGTTAAAAATTTATTAATTCATTACAACTTTTTTTTTTAGTAATAAGTGAATCTTCTTGACTAAAAATTAATTGCTTCGTTGAAAGTCAAATTACTTTTTTAACAATTATTTTTAAAAATTGAAGATTCATCTCTTTGATTGAAAATTAATTCACATTGTGAAAAAATTAGTCGCTTTTAGTTAAAAATTAAACTATTTTGTTAAAAATTTACGTATTTGTTGCAGATTGTTTTTTTTGCAAAAAGTTTATCTTTATAATTGAAAATTGCACTACTTGATTAAATATTTAATTACTCTGTTGAAAATTCGTTTTTGTTTTGCTTGAAAAACAATTGTTCGAAATACAAATTTCCTTGTGGATTGAAAATTCTTTTTTCTTTTAAAAAATTCGTCTCCATTTTTCGGAAAAGTTAATCGCCAAAAAATAAAAAATTTCAATTGTCAGTTAAAAAAATTTATTTTTAACAAACAAAAAAACAAGTTTTCAGCCATTTGAATGCATCGGAAAAAGACGAATTTTCAAGAAAATCTTTGAATAATGCAACTGTTTTTTTTAAGTTTAAATGGGTAGGTGTTTAAAGAATAAAAAATAAGATATGTTGCTCTTTGTTTAAAAATCATTCTGTTGTTGTTGAAAATTCAACTCTTTGTTTGAAAATTTTTCTTCCTCGGTTGAAAATTCAACAATTTTGATGAAAATTCATATTTTTAAAAAAATTCGACTGATTTTCCGAAAATTTGTCTTTTTTGGTTAAAAAATTCGTCCCTTTAGACTCAGAACTTCATTTTTTTTTCGTCAAAAGTTGATAGTTAGAAATTTAACTTTCAAGGTTTAAAATTCAAACCTCTTCTGAAAAATTTGTATTTTTGGCTTGCAGATGCAATATTTGTTTGAAAATGTAACTGACTGTAGTTGAAGTTTAATTTTTTTCTTTTTTTTTTGAAAATTCGACAATTTGGTTACAACTTAATTTTTTTTTTTTTTAGTTTTAAAAGAAAGTAAAATTTAAAGAGAGGACTTTCAAGGTGGATTATAGTTTTTGAACAATGGAAACGATATCCATTTTCGACTGTTAAGAAACACATCCTGTGACTTCAGCAACGCCCTGTGCTCACATCCTGAGTTTCGAAATTGGTTACGTTCATTTGGAAACATGTTAATAAGAAGCACTATTGTCCCACGTATACGCACAGAGACTCATCCTTCTATAATTAGAACCGACACGCTTCGTTGCTTAAAACCTCAAATTATCGCTTACATGTACGTGATAAATTTATATTTTCAACAAAATTACAATTTAATTTCATAAAAAATTTTTCTGTACACTTCTTTTAGGTTTGCTGAACAACAAACAAATGTAAAATTAATAATAATACTTTTTAATTGCGAATCGCCGCACAAAAGAGAGACTCGAATAGAGAGAGGAAAGTAAGAGGGGAAAGAGAAAGTAAAAAGGAAAAGGGATAGAGGAAAATGGGAAAGAGAAAGGGGAAACAAGAAAGAAACTATAAGGGTCAGGGAAAATGGAAAAGGGAAAAGTAAAAGTAGAAGGTGGAGAGGGGATATAGAAATAGGGAATGGGGAAAGGAGAAGGGAAAAAGGAAAGAAAAAAGGGGAGAAGGGTAAGGGAAAGAGGTAGCAGAATTGTCATTGCAAATCGCTGCACAAAAGAGAGACACGAATAGAGAGAGAAGGGGGAAAGGGAAAAGAGAAAGGGGAAGGAAAAGAGATAGAGGAAAAGGGAAAAGAGAAAGGAGAAAGAAAACAGAAATAGGAAGGGGAAATGGAAAAGGGAAAAGGAAAAGTAGAAAGTGTAGAGGGGATATAGAAAAAGGGAGTCGGGAAGGGAAAAGGAAAAGAGGGACGAAAAGGGGGAAGAGGGGTAAGGGAAAAAGGGGTAAGGGAAAGAGGTAGTAGAATTACCATTGTCAATCTCCGCACAAAAGAAAGACTCGAATAGAGAGATTAGGGGAAAAGGAAAAAGAGAAAGGGGAAAGGAAAAGGGATAAAGGAAAAGGGAAAAGAAGAAAGAAAATAGAAAGGGGGCGGGGAAATGGAAAAGGGAAAAGGAAAAGTAGAAAGTGGAGAGGGGATATGGAAAAAGGGAATTAGGAAGAAAAGAGGGAAAGGGGGAATTAAAAGGGGAAGATGGGTAAAGGAAAGTGGTAGTAAAATTGCCATTCCAGATCGCCGCACATAAAAAAGACTCGAATAGAGAGATATAGGAAATAGGGAAAGGAGGAAGAAAAATGGGGAAAAGGAGTAGGGGAAAGAAGTAGTAGAAAGAGACATGGGAAGGGCAAAGAAGAAAGAGGAAGGAAAGGGGAAAAGAAAAAGGAAGAGGAAAAGAGAAAAGGGAAAATTGAAACTAAAAAATGGAAAGGAGAAAGAGAATGATAAAGGGGAACGAAAGGGGGAAAAAGAAACAGAAATAGAAAGGGGGAAGAGGAATCAAAAAGGGAAAAGGAAAATTAGACAGTGGAAATGGGTTATGGGAAAAGGGAAAGGGAAAGAGAAAAGGAAAAAGTGAAGGGTAAAGAGGAGGGAGAAAGGGGCAAGGGGTAAAGGAAAGGGGTAGTAGAAAGAAAAATGGAAAGGGGAGAGAAGAGGGGAAACAAAAGGGGGAGAGAAAGGGAAGAGGAAAAGAAAAGGAAAGGGGGAACTGGAAACTGGACCAGGGAAAAGAGAAAATCGAAATAGGCAAATGCCTAGGGGAAAGGAAAAAATGAAAAGGGAAAAGCGAAAGGGGAAATTTAGAAGTGCTCCTTGAACGAAAAAAAAATTGTTTTCTAAATTTTCTAGGAACGAATAACATTTTTCGATAAAGTTTGGTAGAGATAAAATTAACTAATAGTTAAATTTTTTAAAAAAAGGTTTAACTTTTCATAAAACTGTTTAATTTTCCACCCGTGAATATTAATTTTTTAAAAAAGTTGAATTTTTAGCAAAACTATTTTTCACCACAAAAATTAAATTTCTACAAAAAAATTGATTTTTAATCATGAAGGACGACTTTTTTTATTAAGAAATACGAATTTCCAACAAAGCAGTTGAATTTTTGACTAAAAAAAGAAACTTTATAGCAAAATAGTTGAATTTTCAACCAAACTGACAAATTTTATAATAGAAAATATTAAGATTAGCTTTTCCAGAAAACAGAGTAATCTTTAGCAAAAAAGTTTATTTTCAACCCAAAAAGGTGACTTTTAAACCGCAAAAATGAATTTTTAACAATTAGGTTAATTTTTAATAAAAAAAGATGAATTTTCAAAGAAATTGTTGCAATTTTCAATAAAAAAGATAAACTTTCAACAAGAATTTTTTTACAAAAAGTAAAAGTTTCAACTAAATAAAAAAAGTTTTCAACTAAAAATAGGTATTATTAATTTTAAGTTCAAATAATTACTTTTTAACATCTAAAACATTTTTTTTAACTATTTGAATTTAAAAAAAAAGACGAATTAAATAAAAACTGTGGAATTTTCGGAAAAAAATATGAATTTAACTAAATAGATGAATTTTGAAGGAAATAATTAAATTCAAAAGAAAATAGATAAATTTTCATATTATACATAGTTTTCACCGAAATAGATAAATTTTCCAACGAGAAGATTAATTTTATACTGAAACATGAATTAGTAACAAAATGGAAGAATTTTCAACTTAAAAAAAAGTTTTCAAACAAAAATAGACATTTTTTATTTTTAGTTTAAATGATTACTCTTTAACAAATAAAAAAGAATGTTTCGCAACTCTTTGAATTAAATGAAAAAACACAAATTAAAAGAATTGTGAAATTTTCAGCAAAAAAATATAAATTCAACAAAATGGTAGAGTTTTTTTAAAAATAGTAGATTTTTCAACTATACAAAGAAAATTTTTTTGACAAAAAATATAATTTTTTTTAGTTTAAATAATTATTTTTTATCAAACAAAAAAACGAATTTCTAACTATTACTTTTTTACCGAAAAAGACGAATTATAAACAAAGGAGATAAGTTTTTCAGCTAAAAAGGAAAACTTTTTGGAAAACAGTTGACCTTTAAACCGGAAAATATCAATTATCCGCAAGAAAATTAATTTTTAATAAAGAAGGATAAATTTTCAACCAAATTCGTGATTGTAAAACATTAATTTTCTACCAAAAGACAAATTTTTAAAAAATAAATGAATTTTCAACTAAAAATGACGATTTTTCACTTAAGAATATAATAGATACATTTTCAGTTTAAAAATTACTTTTTTCAAACAAAAGAACGATTTTTTAACCATTTCAGTGTAACCAAAAAAGACAGATTTCTAACAAATCTTTCAAACATTCAAATTTTTAAATCTTTTAGAAAATTTTTGACTAAAAAAGACCAGTTTTCAACAAAAATTAAATCGTTGATTTTTTAGTAGAAAAGAAGAAATTTTTAACAAAGAAAAAACGAATTTTCAACAGAATTGTTAAATTTTCGAAATAGTTAAATTTTTAATCAAATAGATGAATCTTCCAACAAGAAAGTTAATGTTCTACTGAAAAGACTAATTTTTAATAAATACATGAATTTTTAACAATATTTTTGACTTAAAAAGCCAGAAAGAGGAATTATCTTCAAAAGAGTTAAATTGTACACCCAAAAATATTATATTTTAAAAAATAGTTAATTTTTAACCAGATTGTTGAATTTTGAAGAAAAAAAAGAACTTTTAATAAAACAATTGAATTTTAAAAACCGTATACATTTATTTTTAAGCAAAAAGTTAATTTACAACCAAATAGTTTAATTTCAAACTAAAATGATAAATCTTTAAGTGGAAAATCTAACTTTGAAAACAAAAGCAGTTGAATTTTACCAAAAAATTCAATTTTTTTGCAAAAGAGTTGATTTTTGCATCAAATATTTTACTTTTCTACCAAATTGTTAAATTTTAAAGTGAAAGAAATGAATTGCTTATAAAAAAGTTAAATTTTCAATCTAAAAATATTTATTTGCAATAAAAAAGGTAATTTTATAACCAAGTAGTTTAATTTTATTCCAAATTGTTAAATTTTAAGTGAAAAGGATGAACTAAAAAGAAATATTTGAATTTTTGACCCGAAAATATAAGTTTTCAACAACAAATTTAATTTCCAACAAAAGTTTCGGTTTCAACTAAAGTGATGAATCTTTAACAACAACCAAATTTAATTTAAAAAAAAGCATTTTCTACCAAATTCTTGAATTTTAAAGTGAAAAAACTAATTTATTATAAAAAAGTTAAATTTTCAATCTAAAAATATTTATTTGCAATTAAACAGGTGATTTTATCACCAGGTAGTTTAATTTTATACCAAGTTATTAAATTTTGCAGTAAAAAAAGATAAATCTTTCAAAATAATAGTTGAATTTTTAACCCGAAAATATTAATTTTTAACAAAAAATTCAATTTGCAACAAAATATTCCAGTTCTTAAATAAAGTGATGAATCTTCATGAAAAAATTTTATTTGGAAAACAAAAACACTTGAATTTATCCAAAGGTCCCACTTTTTTACAAAACAGTTAAATTTTTCATCAAATAGTTAAATTACCTACCAAACTGTTGAATTTTAAAGCAAAAAGATAAATTTTGTATGAAACAGTTGAAAATTCAATTAAAAAATATTAATTTGAAACAACAAAAGCAATTTTATAACCAAATAGTTTAATTTTCTACCAAATTGTTGAATTTTGTAGTAAAAAATTAAAATTAAAAAAAATAGTTAGAGTTTGAACCCGACAATATTAATTTTCAACAAAAAATTTAATTTAAAACCAAATAGTTTATTTTTTAATTAATGTTATTAATCTTAAACAAAGAATTTCATTTTGAAAGCAAAAACAGTTTAATGTAACAAAAAAATTCCAATTCCTTCTGAAAAAGTTGAATTTTCTTTGAAATTTTTAACTTTTTTGTCAAGTTGTTGCATGTTCAAGTGAAAAAGACAAATTTCCTGTAACAAAGTTAAACTTTCAATCGGAAAATATTAATTTGCAATAAAAAGGTAATTTTTTAATCAAATAGTTTAATTTTCTACCATATTGTTGCATTTTGAAGTGCGAAATAGGAGTTAAAAAAAAGTTGAATTTTCAATCTAAAAATATCAATTTACAACAAACAATTAAATTTGTAAGCAAATAGCTTAGCTTTTAACTAAGCAAGGGAAAAAAAAAGAATTCCCTCAAAAAGCGGAAAAAAGAGAAAATAGGAACAAGTGTGAATTTTTAAATATGCCAACATAAATTGTTTATGAATTTTATAAATTCTATTGTTTGAAAACAGTTCATGTGAAAAGCATTGCTAACAGAATTCTAACAATAATAAAAGAAAGAAAATGGTCTTTCTGCTTATAAGCCCCTAGAACGTGTATTTCTTATATAATTTGTTCATAAATTTTACGAATTCTATTATTTCACAAAATTTTGTCAAAAAATATTATACACAATATAATTTTAAAAAGACTAGAAGAAAGAACGCTTTTTCTACATAAAAAACGCCTAGTATGTCCATTTGTTTACAAAATTTGTTTATAAGATAAACAAATATTAATAAATAACAAAACCTAATCGAGACACAACATTGGCAATATTATGAAAAAAATTTTAAAAATTATAAAAGGAAGAACGATTTCTTTCTGTACATTAATTTCTAAAATGTACACTTGCTTACATAATTTGTTTATAAAACAAACGATTAGTGCTGCATGGCAAAATTTTTCTATGAAACGTTATTGTCAATAAAATTTAAATAAGATCAGAAAAAAAGTTTTTTTATTGCTTAAAACCACCTTAAATGTGCATTCCTTTATATAATTTGTTTATAGAATAAAGAAATATTTATTAGTGTCAACATATTTTTATAAAACATCACCAGTAATAAAATTTTAAAAACTCTAAAAGGAATAACGATTTATTTAGGCTGGAAACGCCTGAAATGTGTATTTATTTATATAATTTGTTTATTAAATAAAGAAATATTTATAAGTAAAAAATTTTTTTTAGAAAACATCATCGGTAATATAGTTTCCACAAGACAAGAAGGATAAATGAGTTATCTAGACCAGAACCGACTAAAAAGTGCATTTGTTTATATAATTTGTTCATAAAATAAATTACACTTGAAGGAAATAAAAACAAAGAAAAAATAAAAAAAAAGCAAAACCAGAAGATAAAACGATTTCTTTCTGCCTATAAATGTCTAGGATGTACATTTTCTTATCTAATTTGTTTATAGAATTAATGATTAGCATCTAATGTTAAACTATTCATGTTCTTAATTTTTAATTTTTAAATCTTAAAAATACAAAATTTTAAATTTTTATCTAGAAGACAAAAAATGAAATTAAAAAAATCAAACTTATTCTCACTGTTTGCATTAAAATAAAAATTAAATAAACAACGAAAATTTGCTTTTGCTAATATCTGACATTTTTGGTAAAAATAACGCAATAATGACGCATTGAAACGAAAAAATTTCAAAGCAAGCTAATGAAATTTATAAGAAAGTTGTCAAATCTGATTTTTATTTACTACTTTAATTTTTTTATAAATAAACAAATATAACGAAAAAATGGCAATTTTTCCTATTTGACGTCTTTAGTGCACGTCAATAATCGGAAACTTGTTGTAACTGCCTACATTCCATAGATTTACATTTGAGAAGGATATTGCATCATGACACAATAAAAAAATTTTTGATACACAAATTTTTCATAAACAAATTATTTCTTGAAAATGTGTTTTCTATAATTTTGAATAATTTAACGTTTTTCAAGTTACATTTTAAGAAATTTAAATGGAGACAATATTCTAATAAGGAAGATTTCCCTTAAGATTATTATTCTTAGTAATATTATAAACAAATTCATTAAACAAATGCATTATTTAGGTATTTTTTAACAGAAGAATTTATTTTTTTCGATGATAGTTCTTTTAAATAAGAAGACTTATGATAATTTTAGAAAATTCATAATTTGTTAAAAAATTTTATAATTTTTTAAAACAAATTTAATAAACAAGTGCATTATTCAAGCGTTTTTTGACGGAAAAGTTAGTATTTTTTAATGCCAGTCCTTTAATTGGGAACTACAGGATAATATTAGCAGCATTCATAATTAGTTGATACATTTTATGTTTTTTAAACAAATTCAATATAAAAATGCGTTATTTGGGTATTCGTCGACGAAAAAACGATTTTTTTTATCTTAGTTCTTTTAATTAGGAATTTCATGATAATTTTAACAAAATTCATGATTAGTTAAATAATTTTGTCTTCTTTATGCAAATTTAATAAACAAATGCATTATTCGGTTATCTGTTAACAAAAAAATTCTTTTCTTCATTCGATTTCAGTCCCTTTTGTTAAGAATTTCATGATAATTTTAGAAAAATTTATAATTTTTTAAGCAATTTAATGATTTTTTAAACAAATTTAATCAACAAATGCGTTATTTTTGCATTGGTCCACGGAAAAACTCGTTTTCTTTCGATTGCGATCCTTTTAATTAAGAATATCGTGATAATTTTATCAACATTTATAATTAGTCATTAATTTTCAGAATGATTTTTTTGAACAAATATAATAAACAAATGCATTATTTGACCATCTGTCGACGAAAAAACTAGTTTTTTTTTTTTAATCAATCCTTTTAATTGGCAACCTTATGCTAATTTCTGCAACAATCATGATCAGTTAATAAATTCTACTATTTTCAATTAACAAATACACAATTTGGGCACTTAACGACAAAATTTTTTTTTTAATGTCAGTCCTTTCAACTGAAAATGTAACGATAATTTTAGCAAAATTCATAATAAGTTAAATAATATAATGTCTTTTTGAACATATTTAATCAAAAAATTTTTTTTTGGGCCTGTGTGTGTGTGGCTTATCTTTCCGTCAACAAATGTCCTGAAAAATAGCCTTTTTTTCGTCACGTTTGTTTATTTATTAAAAATTTAAAAACTTATTAAACAATCAGGTTTGACAACTCTCTTTAACATTTTCTCAGCTTTTTTGATTTTTTTTTTCAATTAAAAATTCAGTTTTGAAAAGATTTATGTGCCCCGATTTTTAAATTTTGTTTGTTAAATATTTATAATAATGCAAGTAGCTAAAAAATAGTCGACTTTTTTTAAAATTCTTTTTGAAAATTTTTTTTTATTATCTCTAGCATTGCTGAACTGGATGCGACGGGGTGTTTGAAAGAAAAAAAAACTACCTAGTAAAGTTAATTGTTATAAATATCAAATTAAATTAACATAAGTCAAATAGTATTGATTTTTCGTTTTCCACGTAAATTTTTACATTTAAAGTACTTGCTTCTTTCAGCAAATTATACTCGATAAAAAAATTTGTTATCCGATATTTTTTATTAATCTTTCAAGTAAATTACATAAAAAAATGCAAAGTGTTGACATTTAAAGGCAAAGAGAAATATCTTTTTCATTAATTTTGTAAAAATTATGTTTTTAGTGATGTTTAATAATAAAAATTTTTTATTTGATATTTTTAATTATCTTATAAACAAATTATATAAACAAATGTCAAGCGTGGACTTTTGAAGACAGAGAGAAATGGTATTTTCTTTTTATTTTGTTTAAATTATGCTGTTCATGATGTTTAATGATGAAAATTTGGGATATATTTTTCATTTATTTTAAAAACAAATAATATCAATAAATGCCCAGTGTGGACGCCTTAAAACAGAAAGAAATAGTCCTTTTTTTAATTTTGCTAAAATTATGTTGTCAGTAATGTTTATTGATGAAAAATTGTAAACAAATATTTTTTCAATTTATTAAACAAATTATATAAACGAATGCGCAATGTAGACATTTAAAGGCAGAGAATAAAGTCTTTTATATTAATTTTGTTAAAATTATATTTTGAGTGATGTTTAAAGACATAAATTTTTTATTTGATATTTTCTATTGATTCTATAAACAAATTCTATAAACAAATCATATAAACAAATGCCTAGTGTGGAGATGTAAAGGCAAAGAAAAAAAGTATTTTATATTATTTGGTTAAAATTATGTTTCTAGTGGTTTTAAATGATGAAAAATTTGTATTCGATATTGTTTAATAATTTTAAAACAAGTTATATAAACAAATGTTCGGTGTAGACCTTTGAAGACAGAGAGAAATAGCCTTTTCTTTTCACTTTGTTAAAATTATGTCGTCAGTGATGTTTTATCATAAAAATTCGTGATCCAATATTTTTTATGTATTTTATAAACAAATTATATAAACAAATGCACAGTGTGGACCTTTAAAAGCAAAGTGAAATAGTATTTTCTCTTAATTTTTAAAAATTATGTTGTTAGTAATGTTTAATGATGAAAATTTGTAACTTGATATTTTTATTCTTTTTATAAACAAATTATATGAACAAATGCCTAGTGTGAACTTTTGAAGGCAGAAGGAAATCTTTATTCTTAATTTTCTTAAATGACGTCACCAGTGGTGTTTTGTAATAAAAATCTATTATACGATATTTTCTGTTATTTTATAAACAAATTATATAAACTGACTATCAAGTATATGATATATGAACCTAGTCTGAAATTTGAAGGCAGAAAGAAAACGTTTCTCTTTTAATTTTTTTTAAATGTTATCATCGGTGATGTTTTGTTTTTAAAATTTGTAATCCAATACTTTTCATTAATTTTATAAACAAATTCAATAAACAAATTATATAAACAAATTATATAAACAAATGCGCAGTGTGAACTTTTAAAGGTAGAAAAAAATCGTTTTTTCTCCTCATTTTCCTTAAGTGACGTCATTATTAATGTTTTGTCATAAGAATTTGTGATTCTATATTTTTTATAATTTTATGAGGAAGTTATATAAACAAATGTCAAGTGTGAATTCTTGAAGGCAAAGAAAAATAGTCCTTTTTCCCAATATTGTCAAAATTATGTTTTAAGTGATGTTTATTAAAAAAAAATTGCAAGCCGATGATCTATTTTATAAACAAATTATATTAACAAATACCTACTGCGGGCATTTAAAGACATAGATAAATAGTCTTTCCTTTTAATTTTGTTTAAATTATGTTATCAGTGATGCTCAATAATAAAAATTTGTAACTAGATATTTTTTATTTATTTTATAAACAAATTATATAAACAAATTCCCAGTGTGAACTTTTGAAGTCAGGAACAAACCTTTTTTTCTTATTTTTCCTTTAGTGACGTCACCAGTATTTTTTTGTAATTAAAATTTGTAGTCTGATATTTTTTATATTTTTATAAGCAAATCATATAAACAAATGCCCTGTGCGAACTTTTTAAGGCAGAAAGAAATAGTTTGTTTTCGTAATATTGTTGAAATTATAATGTCAGTGATGTTTAATGATAAAAATTTGCAATCCAATACTTGTTTTAATTTTATAAACAAATTATGTAAACAAGTGTCCGGTGTGGACACTTAAAAACAGAGAGAAATAGTATTTCCTATAATTTTGCTTACATATTGTTTTCATTGACGTTGAATGATAAAAATTTCTGATACAATTTTTTCTTCAAATCATACAAACAAGTTATATAAACAAATGCCCAGTATAGACGGTTAAAGGAAGAAAGAAATCGTTTTTTTTCAACTTTCCTTAAATAACGTAATTAGTCACGTTTTTTATGAAAAATTTTTCATACGATATTTTTTATGTTTTTATGAAGAAATTATATAAACAAATGTACAAAAAAACATCTAAAAACAGAGAGAAATAGTCTTTTCTTTTCATTTTGTTCAAATTATGTTGTCAGTTATATTTAATGATGTTAATTTGCAATACAAAATTTTTAATAATTTTATTCACAAATTATGTAAACAAATGCGCAGTGTAGGCATTTAAAGGCAGAGCTAAATAGCCTTTTCTTTTGATTTTGTTAAAATTATGTTGTCCGTGATGTTTAATAATAAAAATTTATGACTTGATATTTTTTATCTATATTATAAACAAATTACATTAACAAATGCCTAGTTTGGACTTTTAAAGTCAGTAAGAAAATTTTTTTTACATGACGTCACCAGAAATGTTTCGTAACAAATATTTCTTAGAATAAATTTTTTATTACTTTATAAACAAATTATTTCAAAAAATGCGCAGTGTGAAATTTTAAAGATAGAAAGGAATCGCTTTTTTTCTTTATTTTCATCAGATAACGTAATCATTAATGTTTTGTAATGAAAATTTTAAACCTTTATTTTCATAATTTTATAAACAAATACCCAATGTGGA
Source organism: Amphibolips quercusostensackenii (assembly GCA_032357855.1). Taxonomy (NCBI): domain Eukaryota; kingdom Metazoa; phylum Arthropoda; class Insecta; order Hymenoptera; family Cynipidae; genus Amphibolips; species Amphibolips quercusostensackenii. The sequence continues at coordinate 2,497,282 of JAUELO010000023.1, forward strand.
CTCTTAAAGGCAGTAAGAAATAGTCTTTTCTCCTAATATTGTGAAAATTATAATGTAGGAATGTTTATTAAAGAAAATTTGTAATTTAATATTTTTTCTATATTATGAACAAATTATATAAACAAATTCCCACTGTCGACATTTAAAGACAGAGATCATACGATATTTTTTATGATTTTATGAAGAAATTATATAAACAAATGTACAAAAAACATCTAAAAACAGAGAGAAATAGCCTTTTCTTTTCATTTTGTTCAATTTATGTTGTCAGTGATATTTAATGATGTTAATTTGTAATACAAAATTTTTAATAATTTTATTAACAAATTATGTAAACAAATGCGCAGTGTGGGCGTTTAAAGGCAGAGCTAAATAGCCTTTTCTTTTGATTTTGTTAAAATTATGTTGTCCTTAAAGTCTGGTAATAAAAATTTGTGACTTGATATTTTTTATTTATTTTATAAACAAATTACATAAACAAATGCCCAGTTTGGACTTTCGATGTAAGTAAGAAATTTTTTTTCTTAATTTTCTTTAAATGACGTCACTACTAATGTTTTGTAATAAATATTTCTTGTAATAAATTTTTTATAATTTATTAACAAATTATTTAAAAAAATGCGCAGTGTGAACTTTTAAAGGTAGAAAGGAATCGCTTTTTTTCTTCATTTTCCTTAAATAACAGCATCATTAATAATTTGTAATGAAAATTTTCTATTAATTATTTTTATGATTTTATAAATAAATAACAAATGTAGATTCTCAAAAGCTGTGAGAAATAGAGTTTTTTCCTAATATTGTTTAAATTATATTGTCAGTAATGTTTATTAATGAAAATTTGTAATCTAATATTTTTTTTATATTATAAACACATCATATAAACAAATGCCCACAGTCGACATTTAAAGACAGAGATAAATAGTCTTTTCTTTTATTTTGTTT
>JAUELO010000023.1:2515450-2537566 GCA_032357855.1 Amphibolips quercusostensackenii
TTGAACAAGCATCAGTCTATTTTTAGCTATTTTTCTTCTTTTTTTTTTAATTTGTTCAAATAAATACACAAGTCAAATATCTGGTAAGGGTATCATTTTACGGATTTTAGGAAACGTGATAAGTTTGTATATTGATACTTAAAAAAAAATTTTTTAAGTTCGTCAAACTAAATGCTATTTGTGATACAGGTGATTCAAAGCAATTTAGGTAAAACAAGTAACTTACTTGTAATCCAGAGTGATTCATTCAATTTAGAATAATTTAGACACACAGTCCAAATATTTGTCAAATATTCTCTTGAAAAATTTTTTAAAAATGAAAATTAATTTTCTTAACTGACAATTTAACTATTTCATTCTGTAGGAAATTTAACAATTTTGTTTAAAGTTCACAGTTAAACTGTTTTATTCGCTCCATGTTTGATCAAAAATTATTTTTTCAAACTAAGAATTTAACTATTTTGTTTTTGGCGTAAATTTTTTTTTTTTTATTTAAAAATGCATGCATATTGTTAAAATTTTGTTTTTTTTTTTGTGTAAAATTAAGATTTTTGCTTGAAAATTTATCTTTTTGATCAAAAACTTAACTATTTTTAGGAAAATTCATTATTTACACAAAAATGTATGTATTTTGTTACCAACTCATGTCTTAGTAAAAAATAATTATTCTTGCTGGAAAATTTATAATTTTCGCCAAAAATCAAACTCTTTGGTGGAAAATTTTTTTTCAAGTTGAAAATTAATTTTTTGAACCAAAAATTTAACTATTCCTTTTTTTTGTGTAAATTTATTTTTCGTAGTTGAAAACTCATGTATATTGTTAAGATTTGTATTTTTTGTTGTGGAATGAAAATGTAATTATTTTATTGGAAATTCGTTCTTTTTTTAGTTAAAATTTTATTTTTCTAACTTAAATCTCAACTATTTCTTCTTTAAAATCTTTTTTTTTAAACTTAACTATTTATCTTTCAGTTAAAAATTAAACTATTTTGTTAAAAATTCGTTATTTTTTTAGTTTAAATTCCTTTTTTTTAAGGAAAAATTCAATTATTTCATTTCTGATTGTAAATTTATTTTTAGTTAAAAATTTTACTATTTGGTTACAAAATTTATGTATTTTGTTAGAAAAACGACTTTTTTGGTAGAAATTTATTCTTCTTGCGGAACTGCTCTATTAAATTTAAATTAATTTTTTAGTTTAAATATTATTTTGTTTGTTTAAAAATTGATTTTTTCACTAAATATTTAACTATTCTGATGAAAAATTCATCTCTTTTTTCTAAAATTGAACTATTTCATTCAAAATTCGTTTTATTTTTGATTAAAAATTAACTGTCCAACTGAAAATGGAACTGTTACAGTTTTTGTTGAAATTCAACTATTTTATTTTTAAATCGTTGTTTCTTGGTTCAAAAATTTATTTTTTGGTCTAAAATTTGATCATTAAAATTAATTCTTCATTATTTGAGTTGAAAATTCATCTTTTTGATTTAACTTTTTTTAATGTAACTATTTTTTTATTTTTTGTAATAAAAAATTCATTTTGTGAATCAGAAATGTAAGAATTCCTTTTTCTGGTTATAATTTTTTCTTTCTTAGTTGAAAATTCTACTATTTGGTCGATTTCTATCGACTTTTTCTATATTTTTTCAAAAATTTATTAAATTAAACAAAATAAACATCTAGAAACCTGAATTACCGCTAATTGAATTCAGATTCAGAGGAGAAGTAAGAATTACATCAACAGAGAAAATTTGTTCCCTGAATTTGATTTTCATATTAGAATTGCAAATATCTCATCCCTAAACATGTTTTCGACGATGGCGCAGAAATTAGTAGAAATGTAATTAAACACCGACAAATTTCCCTTCAATACAGAGTTTACCATGAAATTGGATCTATTAGGATATTTCAATCAGATGGATTTTATGAGATGACACTGAAGCGCAATTGAAATTGTGTCTAACAGTATTTTGCTTTTATTCTTTTCGAGTTTATAATCGTATCTCGTTCTTGTATTTCGTATCTCAATTTTTTCAGTATTTATAAATATTTGTGCTCTAGAATTTTTTATCAAATTTAAAATTTAAGAAGTGTGTCATCTTGTATGTAATTTAATTTAATCATATTTAATCATATTTCATTCAGTTAAAATTAATGTAATGTAGTGTAATCTTATGTGTAATCTCATGTACTCAGATGTAATCATATTTCATTTGATTAGATCGCATATAATCTTGTATAATCCCATATGTAACCTTATGTAATTATATGTAATATTGTGCAATCTCTAATGTAATCATATGTCATGATATTTTATCTGATGGAATCTAATGTAATATTGTGTAATTTTATGTGATCCTGTCCAATCTCGTACGTAATATGATTTTATCGTATATAATCATATTTCATCTGCCTAATTCTCATGTTATCTTGTGCAATCCTATATTTAACCTCATGTAATTATATAAAATCTTATGTAACTCTATGTGTAATCTAATTCAGTAACATTTTATCATATTACACCTGGTTGAATCTCATGAAATCTTCCTTAATCCCACATAAAAATTTATGTAATCATATTACATTTTTTAAAATTATTTTCCTGTTTATAATCGTATCTTACGAATACACTTTTAAAAGCTCCTATAAGTTCCATCCTCATCGAATCTAATTTATATTATGCAACTAAACTGAAACTTACTTCAGGTTAATTAATATGTGAGAATCTCTCTTTCATTTCAAGTATTTGCTTTTTTAGTTTTTATAATTAAAGAATGCTCTAGAAATTTTTTATTCAATTTTAAAATTAAGAGTTGTGTAATCGACTATATAATTTAATGTCATAATATATAATCATATTTTATCTGGTTGAATAACATGTAATATTGTGTAATCTCATATGTAATCTCATGTAATCATATGTAATTATATATATATTTTTTAATTTTATGTGATCTTATAAAATTCCATATTTAAGCTCATGTAATCATACGTAACCATATTTATCTGGTTGGATCTCATGTAATCTTCTGTGATTCCATGTAATCTTGTGAAATCTCAAATGTAATATTATGTGAACATATATAATCATATTTCATCTCTTACATTTTCACGTAATTTTCTGCAATCCTATATGTAACCAGATGTAATTATATAAAATCTTGCGTAATTTCATATGTAATCTAATGCAATAATATCTTATCATACTCCATCTGGTTTAATCTCATGTAATCATATTACATTATTTTAATTTTATTATTTTCAAACTTATGATCGTATCTTACAAATACGCTTCTAAAAGCTTCTTTAAGTTACGTCCTGTTCAAATCTAATTTATATTATGCAACTAAACTAAACTCACAATATATGAACTAATGTATGGAAATTTCTCTTTCATTTCACATATTCGGTTTTTCAGTTTTTATAATTGAAGAATGCTCTAGAAGTCTTTTTTAATTTAATTTTAAAATCAGGATTTGTGTAATCCCTTATATAATTTAATGTAATCATATGTAATCATATTTTATCTGGTTGAATATCATGTGATCTTGTGTAATCTTATACGTAATGTCATATAATCATACGTAATTAAATTTTATTTTATTAAATTTTATGTAATCTTGCAAAATCTCATATTTAACCTTATGTAATCATACGTAATCATATTTATATGGTTGGATCTTATGTAATCTTCTGTAATTCCATGTGATCTTGTGACCTCAAATATAATATTATATCATATATAATCATATTTCATCTGCCTAATTCTCATGTTATCTTGTGCAATCCTATACTCATATTTAACCACATGTAATTATACGTAATCATATTCATTTGGTTGGATCTTATGTAATTTTCTGGAATTTCATGTGATCTTGTGTGATCTTAAATGTAATATCATGTAATCATACATAATCATATTTCGTCTCGTTAACTATCATGTAATCTTTTGTAATCCCATATGTGAAGTTATGTAAATACACGAATCCCATATTTAATCTGATGTAATAATATGTTATCATATTCCATCTGGCTGAATATCATGTAATCTTGTTTAATCCCATAATATAACTTTATGTAATTACATTACATCATTTCGCTTTTATTATTTTCAAGTTTATGATCGTATCTCGTAAATACACTACTAAAAGCTTCTATAGGTTCTATCCTGATCGAATTTAGTTTCTATTTCGCAACCAAACTCAAACTTATATTGGATCAATTGATGAATTGTGTAATCGCATATGTAATTTAATGTAATCATATGTAATCATATTTCATCCGATTGAATCTCATGTGTACTTGTGTAATCTTATATGTAACCTTATGCAATCATATGTAGTCTTATTACCATATTTCATCTAATGTAAGCATATGTAATCATATTTCATCTGAATAATACTTACGTGATCTTAGCTAATACCATGTGATCATTGTACTATGTGTGTTATGATTTTTTGCATTTTTTTTGCAGATTATTTTTTATATATAGAAAACCACTTTAAACTGATAACTTAATCTTTTAATAAATTGTTTCAACAATTTATTATTGTTTCTAGCAATTTTCTCTTAAAATAGAAATAGAAAGTCGTGGGTTTTTCAAAATTTTTCAACTTTTTGTTCAATTTTCACTTACAGTAAGGTAATACTTAACAAATTTTAACAAACAAAATTATTTAAACAATTTATTATTATTGTTAATAATATTATCTTAGAATTATGCTAGGAAATTGCAGTTTTTTTTAATTTTCACTTGTTGTCTAATGTTCAATCAAAGTTAATTAAATAATTATTTAAAGTTAATATAAATAATTGTTGAAACTATTTATTATTATTTTTAGTGATATTTAATTCATATAATGCTTTAAAGGTGCGGTTTTCTTGAAATTTACAACTATTCGTCTACTTTTTAAATAGGGTGCGTTAATAGTTAATTTAATTTAGCAAAATAATTACTCAAACATTTTATTCTTTATGAATATCTTCAACTTTAATAATGCTAGATAGTTGCGGTTCCTTCTGAAATTTTTACCTTTTTGCCCACTTTTTGCTTAGTAAAGTAATAAATAATAAAAGTTAAAAAACAAAATTGTGAAAACAATTTACGATTGTTTTTAACTATCTTCTCCTAGATAATTGTTGAAAAGTTGATGTTTTTTCTAAACTTTCAACTTTTTGTCTACTTTTTATTTAGTAAGGAAATAATTAATGCAAGTAACAAACATCATTATTTGCACAATTGATTATTGCTTATAACAATATTTCCATGGTTTCCAAATAGAAAAAAGACGAATAGTTAAAGACTTCAGAAAAACCGCAACTTTCCACCATTAATGAAAGAGAATATTACTAACAATTATAATAAATGTTTAAAAATATTGTTTTTCAGCGCTCACAATTATTTTTTCACTATGATCGAAAAGAGGGAAAACAGTAAAAAATCAAAAACAAATCGTAACGATTTAGTGATAATATAGAAGAAGATAGCTATAAACAATAATTATTTGCTTAAAATATTATTTCTGCCCGATATGAATAATTATTGAGTCACCTGAAGTAAAAAATTGACAAAAAGTTGAAAATAAGAAAAAAACACAATTACTAGAATATATCGAAGAGAATATTATCAACAATTATAATAAGTTGCTTGAACAATTATTTTTGTTAACTTTTTTAATTATTATTTCAATAAAATGAAAAAGTAGGAAAACAGTAAAAGAATAAGAAGAAACCACAACTATCTAGTGATAATATAAAAGAAAATAACTACCAAGAATATAAATTTGTTTAAACAATTATTTTTGCTATATTAAATTGAATAATAACTCGCTCCAAGTGAAAAGTGGACACAAAGTTGAAAATTTACGAAAAAACCGCAATTCCTAGCATTATTTAAAGAGAATATTATCAACAATAATAATAATAAATCAACTGAGCAACTATGTTTGTTGACAATAATTAAATATTACCTCGATCTGATTGAAAAATAGAAAAAAAGTGGAAATTTTTTGAAGAAACTGCGAGAGCGAGGGGAGATAGGGCGATTGGAAGTTGGGGGGAGTAAGGGAAAATGAGAAAAGAGGAAGTAAACAAAAGTAATAGCAAATGAGGGTAGCAAAAGTAGGGGAAGTAAGGAAGTAAGAGGGAATTTGTGGGATAGAAGTAAGAGTAATGATGGGAAGGTAAGTGTGGAATTTAAGGAAAGTAAGAAAAAATAAGGGGAGAGGAAGTGGGATAATTGAGGAGAAATACAGGAAGAAGATGTGGAGACGTGAGAGGAAATAAAGGCGAAAAAGTAGGTGTGAAAATGTATCACAAAGTTGTACAAAAGTAAAGGGGCTTAGGAGGACTAAAATAAGAGTAGGGATGTGGTAAGGGAAATTTCTGAGAGAACCAAGGGCTCATTTGATGGAGGACGTGAGAAATTTAGTTGACGGCCGGAAAATAAGCTTCTGAGGACTAGTGGAAGGGGTAATAGAAAGGAAAGATGCGAAAGGTAAATTGAGGAGAGCCAGGAGAACACAAAATGGATAAGGGAAGGGTATGAAAGGAAAAGGGCTTCAGGAGAAGCAAAAAAGAGAAGGAGTGAGTGGAGGAAAATATCTGAGGGGGTAAGGGATGATGTGATGAGAAGAGTTAAAAGAAAGGATGATGGCATATAGGTGATTTCGTAAGAAGTAATTAAAAGGGCGAAATAGAACGGGTGTTAAGATATGCAAATGAAGGGAAAAGAGTAAATGAGGGAATGGGTGGGGAAGATGTTTAATAAAGAAAGTGATTTAACAGAAGTTAAATTAGGGGAGGGGTGTGTAAAATTTAATGCTGACGGAGCTACGGGGTGAGATAATAGGAAAGGTAAGGGAAAAGAGTAACAGAAGAGAGATCAGTGGTGATAAGGTGTGGAGGGGAAAAGGAAGGGAGATGTTGATGGGAATGGTCACTGGGTATAGAAGACAGTAGAGAAAAGGGGTTGTTAGAAATGCAAAGGGGTAAGTAAGAAAAATGTGTAAATGGCGACGGCAAGGTGTGACGGGAGGGAGATATAAGGTGAGAAGTAGCTGATGGGTTGAGAATAGAGTTGAGGGCAAAAGTAGGAGAGAAAGTAGAGAGGAAATGGCTGAGAGAGGAGTGGGAACATGAAGGGTTGATGTAAGTCAAATTTCCGTAAAAGGTGGGGGATGAGGGTTGATCTGATAAAAATAGTGGGAGAAAATAGTGCTGTCAGGGAGATCAATTAGTGATAACGAGTGGATAGGGTTCATAAAAGGGTTAATCGAAAGGGAAAATCAAGAGGAGGAAGCAAGAGATGAAATGGATGAGTAAGAGGTGTGAAAGTATAAGGGAATTAGGTAAAAATACCATGAGTAGGATGTTTTAAAAAAGCTGTTTGAGTAAAGTCAGAGTTGATATTATGCGAGGAGTAAGGGAAAAATTGACTGACAGGGATATAAGTTGGTGAGGAGCAGTAAAAGAAGTGCAGAAAAGAAAAAGAATGGGGAGGGGAAATTAAAAGAAGGGAGTAGAAAGGGAAGGGGCGAGGGATAAGAATAAATTTGAAAGGGCTTCATAAGGGGTGTGATCATAGAAGATTTGAGGAAAGGACAGTGATACATGGTGATTGGTTTTGGAAAAAAATTTTAATTTGCTTTAAGCATAATTAGATGAGACTAAAATATAATAAAGATTACAATTTCATAAAAATCTCGATCGAGGAGAGAAGATCATCTCTGAGTGATCTTTTGTCTCAACGTGATGAGTATGATGTTCAAGGTTTAATGATAAGAAGCATGAGAGGTAAGGGTTATAGCAGGAAGATGAGTTAGTAAAAAACAGTTTAAGGGTCAAAAGGAAGACTTAGGAGAAGGTTAAAATTAATAGAAAAGAAAAAAAAAGAGAGCGGGTGAGAAAGGTGTGTAAATGTGGAAGGGTTGTGTCAGGAGTGAAATTGAGAGAGGGGTGAGGGAAGGCTAATGTCTGACGCAGGTCAAGAGGTGAGATTATAGAAAAAGTACTTGATGGAAAGAATAATTAGAAGAATTATTAAGTGAAAGTTGTAGTGAGGGGAAGGAAAATGGCTGAGAAGAGAAAAGGATGGGAAAAAAGAAAGGAATAAGTGGTGAAATTATGTGAAGGTTGATGTGAAGGGGCGATGGGAGCGAATTGAGTAGTTAAAAGTATTTAAAGGTATGAGAAGAAGGGAATGTAAGAAAAATAAATTAAGGGAAGAGAGTAGGATAGAGAATAGATAAATGAGGGTTGTGAAAGTTAAAGGGTCTTAGGAAGAGTGAAATAAAAGGTGATGTAAGGATAATGTCTGAGAGGCGTAAGGGTGATATGATTAAAAGGAAAAAGTAGGAGTAGAACGGCTTTGTAGAAAAAAGAAGAAGTTTTTGAAAAGTGAGACGATGAGAAGGGTGAGAGAAAGGGTAACTAGGGGTAGACAAATGGTGATTTGTGGTGATGAATAGGGGATTGGGTAGGAAGGGAAGATAGTGATGAAAAGGGCCAATTGGTCAAGAGGGTAGTACAGGGAAGCTCTTAGATGGATTATGGATTGAAGAGAATCGGCTAAGGAGGATTAAGTGCTATGAGGATCAAAAGAGTAGAGGAAAGGGTAATGGAAGGGAGATAAGTGGTCAGAAGTAGAGCAGTAGGTAGGAAAGCAGAATTGTAATGGAAAGGGCTAATAAATAGCAAGGAGAAGTAAAGTGAAAAGGTGATTGGAAAGAATATAGAAGGGATAGGAAAGTGAAGGGGGTAGTGAGTGAAAGTAATAATATCGAAAAATAAGATAACGGTGAGAAAAAGTACAAGAAGAAAGAGCCATTAAAGGAAAACTATTGTTAAAGTGTTGGGAAAGATTATTTCAATCATTTCTTTTTAATTGTCTACACTGCAATTATAAACTCTTGAAAAGAAAAAAGAGATGGGAAAAATCTTCATGAAAGTTAAATCGGAATATTTTTTTTTTTAGAAGAAAAGACTTGTGATGTACTTGCTAAGTAATGAAGGTATTCCATTAGAAGGGTCCTTCGCCGGAGATCTTTCGTGACTTCGTGACTCGTGACGGATATGTTGTGGTGGGCGTCGACGTCGGGACGCCGTTCTGCTGAAAGGATCATTGAAACGCGAGACGTCGACGTGTTCACCTCGCGACGCTCCCCAATGTAGGGCAAAAACACACGTGCGAGGATTCGGTCACATGACATCGTCACGGACACAGTCACGTGACGCGCGTCACTTAAAATTCGTCAACGTTCATTTTCGACGTGACTGATTCAAGTTTAATGGACCAGTCAGTTTATTTTGATTTCGAGTGAAATTCAGCGTACTTATGCAAAGTGAGATTTCAATCATTCAACTTCACCCTTTGGCTTCAATCCAGTTTTGACGACCACAAAATTTGCTGAATTGTTGACAACAGAACGGGACATTTTTTTCATCACAAAAAAATAACTGTTTTTAGATCTCAAAAGTGAATAGTGGATAAAAAGGATAAAAAAGTGAAGTGTTTACAATTTTTGCATTTGTGGAAAAAATCAAAAAGTGTAACATTTCTCGTCAGCACTTGATTATTAAAGAATAATGGTTAAAAAACAAACCTCGATGGATACAAAAATCAATATTTTTCTTTATTTTTAATAAATGGCTTAATAATAAATGTTATAAAATATAAATAACTAAATTCTGGCTCAAATTTTGAAATTATTTTTTATAAGAAGCATACAAATTTTAAGGAATTTCGTGATGAAAAATTTAATATTGCTATTTGATGGAATTTAAAACCAGAATAGTGAAATTTGAGGATTCAGGGGATTTTCCAGAAACGTGCTTGACAAAGGCTGATCGATACAGGCATTTAGAATTCAGATCACTTTGAGACTTAAATTCGCTGATTGAAACCTAGTGGGAGGAAACTACATAGTCATGCTTTGGCACACGTATAATTATTCAGATTCAAAGCTTGTACCAGCATGCAATGTTAGACAGTTAACTTCCAATTTACACCTTAATTCAGCTCAATCCTCAATTCTAATTGTAAATAAAGATCAAATAACAAATTTTTAAGGAAAATTTAATTTGGATTAGGAGAAAATTATTTACGTGGCGGCAGAATTAAATTAAAAGGTGTATTTAATAAATAAAAATAAACAAGACAGTAACTGGGACAGTTTATTAGAAAATTTGCGTCATTTTCACATTTTTTTTAAATTTTCTTCAGCATTAAGTTGTTTCCCTTTATTTGAAAATAATTATGCATAATTTGGAAATAATAATTTATTTTTAAAGTTTTGGTTTTTTTGGTTTTTTTTAAGAATGCTTCAATTTTTAACTGAAGTTTTAAGTTGCTTAATTTTTAACGCTTCAAGTTTAAATTAAAAAAGTTAAATTAAAAAATGATTTTTTTAAATTCTATTATTTCAATTGATAATTTTCGTTTTAAATTCAAATTTTTAAATGCTTCAATTTTTTTAAGGTCTTTAAGCTAAATTTTTTTTTCTAAAAACAAGAAGATCAAAAATGTGAGGTTAAAAGCTTAGGATCAAACATAAAGAGAAAAATACTTTTTTTTACGATATTTTTTTTTTGTTTACTGAAATAAAAACTTAGGTTTTTTCAAAAATTTATTATTAAAAGCCTTGATTGCCAGTTTTATATTTATTAATTAAAGATTTGAATATTTGAAATCACTTGCTTTTAATGTTAGTTTTTTATTAAACTTAATAATTTTAGTTTTAAATAATTCAAATTGCTCACTTTTAATTTCAAACGTAACAAGTTGACTGATTTTTTCAATTTCCCGAAATCGTAGGATATCGAATTCAAAAAATTGATAGTTGTACAAATTCCAATTTAAGATATTTGCAATTGAAAAATCTTGAATTAAGTGCTTCGAGATTAAACTCAAAACAATCAAAAATTGAAAATATAATTTGTAAACTTCAAGCATAAAAAAAAATAATATTACAGAACTAGGCATTTAAAAGTAAATTATTCTTTATTTGAAAACGTGCCAACATATTGAAAATTTCAAAATTATTTTGAAAAATTAAAAGAACTTTAAATTGAAAGGCTTAAAATTGTGCTTGAAATCGTGCTCAAAAATTAAAAATATAAAAATTTTGATTTTCATTCTATTTTTTGAATTTTAATTTTCGAATGTAATATCTTAAAATTGTTTATTTTTTGTTGAAGATAAAAAACCTTATTTATTTGAAGTTTGAAAATTTTTGATTATATGGTTTTAAGAATAAATAAAAATTTGAAATAAAGTGTAAAAAATGAAAACAATCGAAATTAATATTTTCAAAATTGTATTATTCAAAACCAAACAGATCAAAACAGAGCAATCTGAAATTAGTACCTCAGTGATTAAATAATTTTTTTAGTCTCGAATTGTTACAATTTTAGAATTTTTGAATTTTACAATTTCTAAACTTCCATGTTGATTTTTTTTTATTTCTTATAATCCCTATTTAGAATTACTACATCTTAAACGTCTTTTTTCAGAATAATTAAATTTTAAAGGCCTATAATTGAAAACAAATTTTATTTTGAACTGCGAAAATGACCTTAAATTTAGTCTCTAACCTTAAAAAAATTTGTTTAATAAATTTTAATAATAAATCACAATTTTTTAATATAATAACAGTTTATAATTCTAGAATTATAGAAGCTTTGACTTTAAAAAATTCAATTTAGTTTACAATTTTTAATTGTAAAATTTTAATCGCTTCGATTCAAAAATTTCATAATTCTAATATAGAATTATTTAATCTTGAATATTTTGAAATTGTCCTATTTTCGAAATTTTTATCTAAAATAATACAATTGCGAGAGTCTTACATTAAGAATAAAATTGTTTTCTTTTATTGTTTTTCAAGCGCTTTGAATTTGAAATTTTTAATTATTGTTGCAAAAATTTAACAAACTCCTAAAATTCAGTTTTTTTAAAGAAATTAAATGATAATCAGAGCAAATTATTCCACTTTACTTATTTCAAAATTTCAAACAGGAAGATACTGAATTTATTTAAATTGAAAAATGAACACTAAAAGCAAGAAAAATCTTTTCTGGGATTAGAGGTATTAAATATTTGTTTAGTAATTATTATTTTTTGTATTATTATTATTTTGAGGATAAAAATATAAAAATTCAATTAGGTAAAATATACTTTTGTACTTATTTAGTGCTTTTATCATTCGTTGAATTTTTTTTTCTGACCAGAAATTAATTTGAGAGCTGACCTTTGATTTCTGCACGTCTTTTATTTAAGAGCAGGCACAGACACAGATTTTGATGTATATTTTATGTTCCATCGTATTGAATTTGTTCTATAGAGTTTGTAAGTATCGATGAAAAAATAGGCTTCGAAAGTTTCTTTTCAGTAATTGAATATTAGATTTAAAGGTTTAAAATATTTATTATTATAAATTGAAAAACTAATCTTCACAATAATTTAAATTAAAAAAAAATAAATTTCAAGAATTTCCTGTGAAATTAAAACAAAATCTTCCTTTATAATATAGAGCCTTCAAAATTAAATAATTAATATTTAAAATGATTAAATTTTTTGAATACCAATTTTTTTTTTTTGTTTTATTTAAGAAAAACATAATTATTTCAAAAAATATTTTCAAATTTGAGAAGTTTTTAAAAGATTCAAAAATAATTAGAAATTTGAAAAGATTTTTAGACATTTTTAACAAAATTTAGATATTTGAAGATTTTGAAAGAAAATTTTGTATGTTTTTGAGGATTTTGAAAGGTTTCAAGATAATAACATTCTTTTTTTAATATTCACGGAAAAATTTTAATTTGTTTTTTATTTTAAAAAAGCAATTTTAAGAAAATATTTCAAAAGTTTTTAAAACGTTTTAAATGATTCCTTACAATTTTGGAAAAAAATGTAGAACATTTTAAAGCAAATGTTTTTAATTTGGGAGATTACAAAATTTTAGAAAAAATTTGAATAGGCTTAAGAGATACACAAAACATTGTATAGGATACAAAAATATTTTCAAACTTAAACAGGTTTATAAATTTTTAATAACAATTAAGATTTTCAAAGATTTCGAACGACAAATTTTTAAGCTTTTGAGGAATTTTGAAAGTTTTCAAGACAACAAAAAACTGTTCTCAAGATTTCTCGGGACATTTTTGACGATTTTTGATTTCACAAAAATTATTGTTAGAGAACATTTAAAAAGATTTCTAAACACTTCAAAAGATTCCTAGAATTCTCAAAAAAGAATCTGAAAGATTTTAAGAAATTTTTTTTAAATTTTGAGTAAAATTTGGATCAATAAAATAAAATCAAAATAAAATAAAAAGATACTTAGACGTTTTTTAAAAATTTCAGCAATAATTAAAATTCGAAAAAAAATTTAAACAAGATTTTTTTAAAGATTTGGAAATAAAATTTTGAAATTTTAAAAAGATTCTGAAAGATTGCAAGATAATAAAATTTGTCTTGAAATTCATGTAAATATTTAAATAGATTTTTTATTTTTAAAAACAAAATTAAAAGAAAATATTTTAAAATATTTTAAAACATTTTTAATGATTTTGTAAAATTTTAAAAAAAGAATGTAAAACAATTAAAGGAAACATTTTTCAATTTAGAAGATTAAAAAATTTTAGAACAGAAAATTCGAATAAGCTTAAGAGATACTCAGAAGTTTTGAAAAGATACAAAAATAATTTTAAACTCAAAAAGGTTTGAAAAAATTTAATTCTATATGTAGACTTTAAAAGATTTTTAACAAAAAATCTAGAATCTTTTCAAGAATTTTAAAAGTATTGAAAAAAAAAAATGTTCTTACGATTTTCGGGGAAATTTAAAATGATTTTGTATTTTACAACATTAATTTTAAGAGAATAATAAAAAAATTCTTAACATTCCAAAAGATTTTTAAAATAGACAAAAAAAATCTGGAAGATTTTAAGGCAATTTTCTTAATGTTATGAAATTTTTTGAAAATTTTAGTAAAATTTTTAATAATTTTAAAAGATATTTTGACGTTTATGAAAAATGACAAAAATAATGAAAAATTAAAAAAAAACTTTAAACAAGATATAGATTTTTAAATATTTTGAAATAAATTCTTGAAGCTTCTGAAAGATTTTAAAAGGTTAAAATAATAATAACAAATATAATTGAAAAATTCCCTTAAGGCTCTTGAAAAGACCTACAGTTATTTTTCATTTAAAAAGTAAAATAAATTTTAAAATAATATCAAAAAAGATTTAAATATATTGAAAAGATCTTTAAAATTGTCAAAAATAAATCCAAAAGACCTTATAAAAATTGAAGGAATAATTCGAGTTGATTGAAAATATATTTAGAAATTTGAAAAGTTTGAATAAAGTAAAAAATATTAAAAACTTTAAAAGACTTTTGGAAATTTCAAAAACATTCTTATTTATTTGCAAGCTTCAAAAAGTACTATTAATCTTTTAAGCTACTTTAATTTTTCCCAAAAATTAGTAAAGTTCTGTGAAATAAAATGAAATTTCTTTAAAATTTTCTTAATACTTCTTCGGAACATTTTAAATCTTTAAAAATCTTTTTGAATTTTCTTCAGAAATCAGGGAAAATTATTTGACTATAGCCTTAAAGAAAATTGAAAAGGGAACTCAAAAAACAAATACTTGTTCCAAATTTTTATTTTGTCTTAAAAATTTTGTTCTCATAAAATTATAATTTGTCTATTATCTTCTATCTTTCTTGAATAAAAAATCTGTTTTGGATTGAAAATCAACAATTTTATTAAAAAATTCGTCTTTTTGTTTAAAAAATTAATCTCTCATGATAGAAATTTTATTATTCTTTTATTAAAATTACATCTGTTTGGTTTAAAATTCAAATCCTTTTTGGTTGAAGATTTAACTATTTTGTTGAAAATTAGTATTTTTGGCAGAAAATTTATTGAAAAATTTTTTCTTCATTGAATGAAAAATCTTTTTTAGTTAAAAATTCAATAGTATTATTGAAAACTCGTCTTCTTGGTTTAAAAATTTATCTCTCACGGTAGAAAGTTTATTTTTTTAAATTGAAATTACAACTGTTTGGTTTGAAATGATAATTATTTTTGGTTAAAAATTCAACTGCTGTGTTAATAATTCATCTTTTCGGATAAGGATTCAACTATGTTGTTGAAAATAATTTTATTCTCAATGGAATGAACGATTTTGTAAATAAAAAAAACTTAAGAAATAAATAATTATTCAAAATTCAAATTTTGCATTAAAAAGAGTTTTCTTATTCAAAATGTGATTTGACAAAAAATTTCCTTCCTTAAATGAAATTTTCTTTTGGTTAAATATTCGACAATTTGATTGAAAATTTGTCTTTTTAATTTGAAAATTCGTATTTTTGGCAAAAAATTAATCTTTTTGTTTAAAAATTAAACTATTTTTTTGAAAAGTTGACCTAATTTTTTGAAGTCATTTTTTTGGGTAAAGATTCATAATTTAAATTCCAAATTCATCTTTTTTGATGGAAAATTAATCTTTCTAATATGAAATTGATCAATTTGGTTTGAAATAAACTTGTTTGTTGATATTTCATATTTTTGAATTAAAAATTTAAAGTTTTTTTGGTGAAAATTTGTCGTTTTTTTTATAAATTCAACTAGTTTTGATATAAAGTAAAATTTTTTAAAATTAAACTATTAATTATTGAATTTTTAATTTATAATCCGTATTTCTTTTTAAAAATTTCACTATTTTATTGAAATTTGACTTTTTTGTGCAAATATTGTTTTGAAGTATTTGAAAGTTTAATCAATAATTATAATTAATATACGTTATTTAAATGATTGAGGATGCAAAAATAAAAATTTAAAATGATTTTAATTTAAATTTAGAAGAGGGGGGAGTGAGAAAGTAAGGTGGAGGGGTATCGAGAAAAAGTCCTTAAAGCCAATGCGAATCGCCGCACAAAAGAGAGACTCGAATAGAAAGGGAAACGAAAAAGGGAATTGTGAGAAAGGAAAAGGAGAAAATAGAACAGTAGAAAGAAAAAATGAAAAAAGAAAAAGGGACAAGCTTAAGGGAAATAGGCAAGGGGAAAAAAGAAATAAGAAAGGAGAAAGAGGGAATAGGGAAAGGGAGAAGGGAAAGGAGAGAAGGGAAAATATGAACAAGTAAAAGGAAAATAATGAAGAAAAAAGGGGAAAAGAAGAAGGGAAAGGGAAAAAAGGAGAGAATACAGAGGTCAGGAAGAGGGTAATGAGGAGGAAGAAAGAGGAAAAAGACATAGAACGGTCAACAGGAAAAAAGGTAAGGGGAACAGGGAAAGGAGAAATAGGAAAAAGAAAAGGGAAAGGTGTAAGGGGACACAGTAAAATAGGAAAATTTAAGAGAAGAAAGAGGAGACATGAAACTGGAAAGGTGAAATAGGAGAGGAGAAAAGGGAACAGGGAAAAGAGAAATAGGAAAGGAGAAAAAGGGAATGGGAGAAAGGGAAAAGAAAAAGGAAGGGGAAAAAGGAGAAGGGAAAAGAAAAAAGGAAAATAAAAGAGGAAAAAGGCAAAAGAGGAAGCGAGAAAAAAGGAAAGAGGAATATGGAAAGGGGAAATATAAGTGCGAAAAGGGGAACAGGGAAAAAATATGAAAGGAGAAAGAAGGAAAGGGACATGGAAGCAGGAAAAAGGAAAATAGGAAAAGGAAATAAAAAAGAAAAAAGAAATTAAAAAGGGAAAAGGGGAAAGGAAAAAAAGGAGAGAAGACAGGGGCTAGAGAGAAAGGGAATAGGGGAGGAAAGGCAAAAAAGGAAAAGGAAAAGAGGATAGGAAAAAGAGGAGAGAAGACAGGTGACAAGAAGGGGAAAAAGGGTGAATGTTGAAGGGGAAATGCAATATGTAACAGGAAAAAGGGGGAGAAGGAGCAAGGAAAAAGGAAATAAGATAGGGGAAAGAAGAACAGGGAGGAAAAAGAAGAAAAGCAACAAAGGAAGGGGAAGGGGAACTGGGAAAAAGGAGATAAGACAGGGAAAAGGGAAAGAGAAGAAGGGAAATGGAAGAGGGAGAGGGAAAAAGGAGGGAAAGGGGAAATGGAACATGGAAAAGGGCAAGGGGAACAGGGAAAGGGAAATAGGAAAGGGGGAAGGAGAACGGGGAAAGGAAAAATAGAAAAGGAAAAGAGAAAAGGGGGAATCTAAAAAGAGTGTATCGTACAAAATTACTCCTGAAATGAGAAAATACTGAACAGACTTTGAATCTAAATTCTTGAAGATAAAACGAGAATTAGAGCCTTGCGTGGGGTTAGCTGCGAATCGCACCCTTCCAATAAAACATAAAATGAGTTTCGCGGGAAGCAAGGTCGACGAATCAAATCAATGCCTACGATAATTAAATTTTTTTTCATAAAATGGAAGTTTGCTTATGACAATAGATTTTAATAGCAAACATCAATCAGATATTTTCCTCGTAGGTTATTAAAATTTCTGAATAGAAGATTTCAGTGAATAAAGTAGAAAAGCGAATTAAAAACTTCGTGAAAAGAGAAATCGACGAAGAAGTTTTAAAATTATTTTATACGTGTATTATGCAATCTATTCCTTAGAGCACCAGGAAATAATTAAAAATAAATATCTAACAAAGAAGTTGAATTTTTAACCAAAAAAGATATATTCTCAACAAAAAATATAGTAGTTTATATTTAAACCAAGAGAAGATTTGATTTTAAATAAAAATAGTTCAATTAAATTTAAAAGAATAATTTTAAAAATGATTTGAATTTTCAATTACCTAATACAATAAACTAAGCAGTACAATAAAAAAAGAAAATTTGATCCAAAATGTTAAATTTTGTAAATATTAAGCAGTTCGATTTTTAATTACTTAATTAAATTATCAACAAAAAAATTAATTTTCAACCATAGAGAATAATTTTTTATTAAAAAGGATGAATTTTTAATAAAATGTATAAATTTTCAACTATATAGTTGAATTAAAAAAAAAATTCTATATTGTACCAAATAGCGGAATTTTTTAAACTTAAAAGGATGAATTTTTGTGCTTAAATGGGATTGTCAAATTTGATTTTTCTTTAAAATTATTTTTTAATTTAAAAAGACTAAAATTTTACAAAACAGTCAAATTTCTTACTAAATTGTTGAAATTTCAATCCAAAAAGACGAATTTTCGACAGAAAGATTGAATTTTCAACTAAAAATTGAATTTTGAAACAAATAGCTCAATTTCCAGATAAAATAATTATTTTTTCGACAAAAAAGTAATAGTTGATATTTCACTAAAAAAACATTTTACTTTTAAATCAGGAAGAGTTTAATTTAACCAACAAATACAAATTTTCAACAAAATATTTGAATCTTAAACTAAAACAGATTAATTTTTAAATAAAAATTGCTTTTCTATCAAATAGAAATTTTCTGAACAAAACAGATTAATTTCCAACTAGAACGATTAATTTTTTTAAAGCAGATTTTTTAACAAAATGCATAAATTTATTAACTAAAATATTGAATTTTTAACTAAAAAAGATAGATTTAGAACAAACAATACAAATTTTTTTAGAAGATACATCAATCCGAAACTAAAACAGATTATTTTTTAACCAAACAGTTGCATTTTTGACAAAAAAAGTTTATTATCTACCATAAAATCGAATTTTTAACAAAATAAATTAAATTTTTAACCTAATAGGTTAATTTTAAACCAACAGAAAAATTTGTATACAAAATAGTTGAATTTTCAAACAAAAAAAGTTTAGTTTTTTGTCCAAAATGAAATATTTAAATTTATATTGAAAAAATAAACTTCTAACTAAAACGAAAACGTTGCATTTTTAACCAAATGGTATATTTGATATTGGAAAAAATTGAATTTAAACCAAAAACCGGATCTTCAATGATAAGAAAAAATTTTTAACTAAATTCAAAAATTTTTAACAAACAAAAAAACAATTTCGTGCAAAGCAGTTAAGCATGGAAGCAAGGAGTTGAATTTTTAATTAAAAAAAATTAATTTTAGCAGAAAGTGTAATAGTTGATATTTCAAAAAAATATTGACATTTTAATCAGAAAGAGTTAAATTAAACAAAAAAATGCGATTATTTAACAAAATTCTTGAATCCTTAACTTAAACAGATTAAGTTTTAAACAAACATTCACATTTTTAAACAAAAAAATTTATTTTCTATAAAAAAAGACAAACTTTAAAAAAATATATGAATGTTCAGCCAAATAGTTAATTTTGAACCGAGGGGATTGAATTTTGATTTAAAAAGTAGAATTTCTAGCAAAGTACATAAATGTTTAATAAACAATTAAATTTCCATTATAAAAAGTAAATAGTAACTCAAAATGCAGTAGCTAAATTTTCAGTGCAATAAAACAATTTTTAACGAATAAAAAAAAGGCATTATGAGTAAAATAGTTAACTTTTCAACCAAGGTATTTCGAGCCAAAAATAAAAATTTTCTACTAAACAGTTGAATTTTAAATCCAAAAATATGATTTTTGACCAAAAAAGTTAATTTTCAACCAATACAGGTTAATTTTTAAAGGACTTTTTTTTAAGAGAGTTGAGTTTTCCAGCCAAAAATATGAATTTTCAAGTCAAAAAGATGAATTTTCAAAAAAGAATTGAATTTCCAACCAAACAATGTGACTGTGAACCCTTTTCCCCTTTTTTTCCCTTTTTCCTTTTCCTTTCCCTTTTTCCCCGTGTTCCTTACCCTTCTCTATTTCCATTTCCCCTGGTCTTATTTTCCCCTTTCCCATCCCCTTATCCCTTTTTCCTGTGTTCTTTCCTCTTTCCTATTTCCATTTATTCTGTTCCCATTTTCCCTTTTCCCTGTTCCGTTCTGCCTATATTATTTTCTCCCTTCTTTTCCCCTTTCCCCTTACCCTATTTTCTTTTTCCCCTTTACCATTCTCCTCTCCCTGTTTCCTTTCTTCTTTTTCCTGTGTACTTGACCTTTCCTGTTTCCATTTTCCCTGTTACCACTTCCACTTTTCCCTGTTCCCGTTTCACCTTTTCCTTTCCCTTTTCCCGTCTCCCCTTTCTCATTTCTGCTTTTCTGATTCCTATTTTCTTTATCCCTCTTCCCGTTAGGAATTATGATAATTTATAGACTAAATAATAATAAAATAAGGAAAAGCACATTGTTCAAATTTTTTGTTATAATATTGATATTACATTTCTAATTATTTGTAGAAAAAGATAAATGTAATTATTTATTGCCTTAATATATTAATTTCAAAGAAACTTAAATGTTTTAAGAAAAAGAAAATTCCTAACTGCCTCATGGGGAATTTGAAACTGAATTATTCCTACATAGACTATGGTTTAATTTTTTTCAAGTAATTACAATTAAAAATATCAATGAAGTATTATAATTTTTTCACATTTAGTTTACTAGGTTTACAAAAAAATGTGTTGAACTTTTGTTTATATAGCAGAATTAGAAATATTTTACGTAAAAAATGGGTTTATCCACGTAACCCCCCACCCCATGTGAGCCAGAATAGAAAAGTCGTTGACCTATCCCCAAGTCTAGTAATTATTTTTTTAAATTACAACGCCTCATTTATTAAGAAAAACTCACATCCCTTTTTTGCATAAAAATTAACATTATATTTTCGTCGAAATTCAGCTATCATCAGACACTGAAATTCTCTCTGCAGTATAATTCCAAATACTCTTGGAGGAGTTCTCAAGAACTCTGCGATTATACTTCAGAGCACGAGAAGACCTGTAGAAACTTTCCTGCAACTCATGCATACTCTAAAGTTTTCCTACAGAGCCAATTTATTTAACTCGGTGTTTGTTTCTCATATTGCGTTTTATGAATAAAAATACATTTATATGAAATTATAATTATTTAGTATTCTTTTTTAGTAATAAATTTATAAATAATACCCCGCAAAGTAATTTTTAACTAATCTAAAAATATTTTTGAAGAGAAACTTCTTTTTTGGCCTCCCTTTTGTGCGGCAATTAGCAATTGCCTCAAGAACGCCTCTTCGATATCCCCACTACTGTCACACTATACTTTACATTCACTCCCATTCTATTCGTGTCTCCCTTTTGTGCGGCGATTTGCAATTTTTCTCAATATTTCTCTTCGATGCCCCCACTGCTGCAACCCTATACTTTCCATGCCTTCTCTCTTTATACGCGTCACCCTTTTGTGCGTCAATTAGCAATTGCTCTGAACACCCCTCTTCGATATCCCTACTACTTCCAGGCTAAGCAAAGCATGTATCTCCCCCCCCCTCTGTATGTCATCTTTTACCATGCGATCTCCTCAAAACTCATGATGATTCCTCACGAAAAATTTCAAAGGTAATCCATCAAAGTTTCACTTTTGCCGTGTGGCCCCACTGACGCACACTGGTTTCTTATTTGTCCTAATCAAAATATTTAGATTTATTGACAATGGCACTAAAAAGTTTCTTTGCGGCATTAGGGACAAATTTGAGCAAACTTTTTTCTTCATCTTCACCATTCGGCAAGTTGATCACAAATTTTTAAATTTTAAATTTGTTTAATTTTTTGCATATGAAAAAAATTCTATGTATTATTTCTCATATTGCATTCTATGAATGAACAGATATTTATATGTAAGTTTAATTATTTAATATTTTTTCTAGTGAAAAATGTGTAAATAATACACCAAAAAGTAATTTTTAAGTAATTTAAAAACATGTTTCAAGAGAAACTTCTTTTGGTCTCCCTTTTTTGCGGCAATTTACCATTGCTCTGAATACGCCTCTTCGATAACCCCACCACTGTCACACTATACTCTCTATTAACTCCATCTCTATCGCGTCTTCCTTTTGTGTGGTGATTTGCAATTTTTCCTCAAGATTTCTTTTCGATATCCTCACTACTGCAACTCTATACTTTTCATACCTTTTCTCTTTATACGCGTTTCCCTTTTGTGCGGCGATTAGCAACTGCTCTAAACACCCCTCTTTGATATTTCCACTACTTCCAGGCTAAGCAAAGCATGTATCTGTTCTCCCTCCCCCCCTCTATATGTACTCTTTTACTACGCAATCTCCTCAAAACTCATGATGATTCCTCACGAAAAATTTCAAAGATAATCCATCAAAGTTTCACTTTTGCCGTGTGG
>JAUELO010000023.1:2537666-2550065 GCA_032357855.1 Amphibolips quercusostensackenii
GTAAAACTTTTTTTTGTTCACCTTTTATGTGGCGATTTGCCATTGCTCTGAGGACTCCTCTTCGATATCCCCACTACTGCCACACTGTACTTTCTATGCCTTCTTTCTCTATTCGCATCTTTCTTTGTGGGTCAGTTCACAATTTCTCTAAAGACTCCTCTTCGATATTTTATATTTTGAAATTTTTTTATATTTTTTTGTATAATGAAAATTTTCGTTTTAATTTTTTTTGTAAGATCCTTGTAAGTAAATAACCTTAGGTAAAAGAAAAGTAAGAAAATTTTTTGTTCGTTAAAATAGAGTATTTCAAAAAATCACGAAAAACTCAATTATGTTAACTTGTATATAAAGCTGCCAGAAATAATGTTTTTCGTTTTATTTATTATTTATGCTCTTTTTAATAAACTAATGAAACACGTATATGTTTTTGAATTTTTAAAGAACATTTCTTAAATATTTTCACGGACCCAAAAACATGAGCCATTTTTACACAAGATTTGTTAAAAATAGTAAAACATTTTAAAATTATTTATTTTTTTTTAAATATATAAAAGTAAATAACCTTAGATAAAAAAAAAATTAGAATTTTTTTTCGAAATACAAAATTTGTGAAATGAAAGTTTTCCTGGCTTATGAAAAAGTACATAAAACAATTAAAAACAAAAAAATTAAGCTTTAGGTACAAATGAACAAAATTACGTAATTTGTAATTTTTTGAAATATTATACTTTAACCAAAATTTTTCCACCTTTTCCTATCTAAGGTTGTTTACTTTCATAAACTTATAAAAAAAAATAAAAATAAATCTTTTTTCATACACAAAGAATTAAACAAATTAAAAATTTAAAAATTGTTTATCAAATTGACTCATGGTGAGTATTTGAAAAAATTTGTTCAAATTCGCTCATAATGCCAGATTGAAACTTTTGAGTTCTATTATAAAGGAATCTTAACAGAAAGTACCTATTGATCGATTTCTGAATTCTATTAATTTTATTTCTAATTTCCTTAAATTATTTAGAATTTCTTAAAATTTTTTTGAAATTATTTAAATTTCTTTGAATTCTGATGAATTCCTTTTAATTCTTAAAAATTCCTTTAAAGTCTTTTGAATCGGTTTGAATTAATTTAAGTTACCTTGTATTCTTTAAACTCTTCTAAATCTCTTTGATTTATTTTTAATTCCTCCAAATTGTTACAAATTCCTTTGCATTATTTTGAATGTAGCCTTAATTCTGTATTATTTTCTTACAATATTCGTAATGCAATGGTGCTTTTTTGAATTTTCAGTTTTTTAAATTTGCTCTGAAGACTTTTATATTCACCTTTAATTCTTATGGACTTTATTATATTCTTGTTCAATAATTTTATTCACACTTATTTATCAAAATTCTTTTGAATTCCTTCCAACTTTTTCAACTTCTTCTGTAATTTCTTTTAATTATTTTGAATTCTTTTGACTTGTTTCAAAATATTTTTTATTTTTTTGATATTCTTTCAAATAACTTAAATTTTTTATGGATTTTTTCAAATCAGTTTTAATGCTCCTAAATTTTTATAAATTCTTTTTAATTCTTTGAAATCCTTGCATTCTTGTGAATTTACCCTAAATTATATATAATTTTCTTGTTATACACATGATTCAATAAATCTTTTCAAATTAAATTTTGTTTCAATTCGACCTAAAGACTTTTAATTTCACCTTGAATTTCTATAAATTCTATCAGATTCCTCATCAATAATTCTATTTACTCCCATTTATCTCAAATCTTTTGATTTTTTTAGATTCTCATTCAATAATTCTGCCTACACACATTTATTTTATTTTTTTTAATTCTATTAAATTCCTTTGAATTCTTTGAGATTCCTTTGAATGCTTTTAAATAACTTCAAATTCTTTTCGATTTCTTTCTTTCCTTCAATTTTTTTATCTCTCTGAGTTTTTTTTAATGCTACTAATTTTTTAAGAATTTCTTTGCATTATTTTGAATTTACGCTGAATTATATATAATTTACTTGCAATCCACATAAATCAATAAATCTTTTTTGAATTTTTAATTTTTTAAATTCATTCTCAATACTTTTATATTCACCTTGCATTGTTATGGATTTTATCAGATTCTCATTAAATAATTCTATTCACTGGCATTTATTTGAATTCTTTCGAATTCTTTCGAATTTCTTCAAATTCTTTTGTAATTTCTTTTACTTGCTTTGTATTTCTTTAAATTATTAAAAATTTTTTTTAATTACTTCGAATTATTTTAAGTTCATATAAATTCCTTCGAATCTTTTTAAATTCTTTTGAATTTTTTAAATTTTTCTTAAATTCTTTTAAATCCCTTTGAGTTCTTTTAAATTCCTTAATATTCTTATTAATGTCTTTGCATTCTTTTGAATTTACGCTAAATTCTATATAATCTTCTTGCAATACATGTAATTCAATAGATCTTTTTTGAATCAAATTTTTTTCATTTACCATGCAGACTTTTAAATTCATGTTGAATTCTCATGGATTTTATCAGCTTCTTATTAAATGATTCTATTCACTCTTATTTATTTGAATTTTTTTCAAAATCTTTCAAATGCCTTTGAATTCTTTTCAATTCCTCTAAATTTTTTTCAACACTTTAAATTCTCTTAAATTCTTTTGATTCTCTTTAATTTTTGTTAATCTCTTCGAATTCTTTGAAGTTTCTTCAAATTTTAAAGAATTTCTTTGCATTGTTTTAAATTCACGCTGAATTATATATAATTTACTTGCAATACACATAATTCAATAAATGTTTTTTGAATTTTCAATTATTTTAATTCGCCCTAAAGACTTTTATATTAACCTTGAATTCTTATAAATTTCATCATATTCTCAATCAATAATTCTATTTACTTCCATTTCTAGGAATCATTTTGATTTCTTTTAAATTCCTTTAGATTCATTTGAATTCCTATGAATTCTTTAAAATTTCTTAAAATTCTTACAACTTCTCAACATTCTTTAAAATTCACGCTGAATTGTACATAATTTTCTTACGATACACATAATTCAATAAACCCTTTTTTAAATTGAAATTTTTTTTATTATCCCTTAGACTTCACCTTGAATTCTTATGGATTTCATCAGATCACTATTCAATAATTCTATTTATTCCCATTTATCTAAAATCTTTTGAATTTTTCCAAATTTTTTCAAATTCTTCTGTAATTTCTTTAACTTGTTTTGAATTCTTTCAAATTAAAAATTTTTTTTTAATTATTCTAAATTCCTATGAATTCTATCAAATCACTTTGAATTCTGTTAAATTCCTTTAATCTCTTCTAAATTTTTTGAAATCATTTTGAGTTGTTTTGAATTCTTTATATTTTTATAAATTCCCTAAAATTTTTGTGGATTTACGCTGATTTATATATAATTTTCTTGTAAAACATCTAATTCAATAGATTTTTTATGAATTCAAAATTTGTTTAATTCGCTCTGAAGACTTTTGAATTTATTTTTAATTTTCATAGATTTTCTTAGATTCTCATTTAATAATTCTGTCCACTCCCATTTATTTCAACTCTTTTAAATCCTTCCAAATTCCATTGAGTTCATTTAAATTCCTTTGAATTCTGTTACATTCCTTTCAATTATTCTGAATTACTTTGATTTTTTTTCAATTCCTATAAATTGTTTAAAAATATTTTCAATTCTTTTCAATTCCTTTGAAATCACTTAAATTTTTTTGAATCCTTTTGAGTTTTTTCAAATTCTTCTTCATTTTTCTAAATTCCCCCTGAATTCTATATAATTTTTTTGCAATGCACGTGATTCAATGGATCTTTTTCAAATAAAATTTTTTTAATTCCCTGAAGATTTTAAAATTCATCTTGAATTCTTAAGGATTTCATCATTTTCTTGTTCAATTATTCTATTAACTCCCTTTATCTAATTTTTTTGATTTCTTCTGAATTCCTCTACATTCTTCTATATTCCTTTAATTTCTTATAAATTTTTTTTAACCTATTCGAGTCTTTTAAAATTTTTTAATATTATTATAAATTTTTTTATATATATTTTTTAATTCTAACCGAAGTCTATATAATTTTCTTGCAGTACAAGCAATTAAATAAATCTTTTTTGAATTTTCAATTTTTACAATTCGCCTTGAAGATTTCTATATTCAACTTGAATTCTTATGGATTTTATCAGCTTCTGAATAAATAATACTATTTTATCGATTCCCATTTATATGAATTATTTTTATTTCTTTAATATTTCTTGAAATTCTTTCATATTCCTATAAATTCTTTCAATCTCCTTGAAACTCTGATAACTTGTTATCATTATTTTGAATTTACGCTGAATTCTATATAATTTTCTTACAGTACACATAATTTAATGAATCTTTTTTGATTTTTCAATTTTTTTAATTTGCCCTGAAGACTTTTCTTTTTACCTTCAATTTTTATGGATTTTATTAAATTACTATTCAATAATTCTATTCACTCCCATTTATCTAAATTATTTGGAGTCCTTCTGGATTTCTTCAAATTCTTCTGTAATTTCCTCTACTTGTTTTAAATTTCTTTAAATTCTTTTCAATTTCTATGAATTCTTTTGAATCACTTTGAATTCTGTTGAATTCCTTTCATTTCTTCTAAATTCTTTTAAATCCTTTTATATTATTTTGAATTCTTTATATTTTTATGAATTCCCTTGCATTTTTGTGGATTTACGCTGATTTATACATAATCTTCTTGCAATGCATGTAATTCAATGATTTATTTAGAATTAAATTTTCATAAATTTGTTTGGAAGACTTTTAAGTTCATATTAAATTCTTATGGACTCTATTATATTCTTATTCAATAATGCTATTTACTTCTATTTATTTTAATTCTTTCAAATTCCTTAGAATTCTTTTGAATCACTTTAAATTCTTTTAAATTCCTTTAATTACTTTTATTTTTTTTAAATCTTCATAAGTTCTTTTAAATGTCCTAAAATTTTTGATAATTTCTTTGCGTCTTTCTAAATTCACGCTGAATTTTATATAATTTTCTTGAAACACACATAATTCAATAAATCTTGTTTGAGTTTTTATTTTTTCAAATTTATTTTCAAGACCTTTATATTTAAGTTTAATTTTCATGGATTTTATTAGATTCTTACTTATTAATTCTATTTACTTCCATTTACGTAAATTCTTTTTACATTTTTCAAATTATTTTAAATATCTTTTACTTCTTTTGTATTTCTTTCATTTCTTTTGAATTGTTTTAAATTTCTATGAATTCTTTTGAAGTACTTTAAATTCCTTAAAATTTTTTAAAAATCTTTTTAATTCTTTTGAATTTCTTTGAGTTCTTTCGAATTCCTTTACACCATAATGAGTTCCTTTGCATTCTTTTTAATTCACCTCAAATTCTATATAATTTTCTTGCAATACACGTTATTCAATAAATCTATTTTATATTTATTTTTTTAATTCATGAAGACTTTTAAATGCATCTTGAATGCTGAAGGATTTTATCAAATTTTAGCTCAATAATTCTATTCACTTCCATTTATCTGAATTCTTTCAATTTCTTTTAAATTCCTTTGAAATCTTTCAAATTCCTATCAATTCTTTTTATTCACGCTGAATTCTTTAAAATTCCTTAATCTCTCTAAAATTTTTCTAAATCTCTTTTAGTTTTTTTAAATTCCTTAAAATTCTTATAAATGTATTCGCATTCTTCTGAATTTATGCTGAATTCTATATAATTTTCTTGCAACACACATAATTCAATTAATCTTTTTTGAATTTTCAATTTTTTTTAATTTTCCCTGAAAATTGTTATATTCACCTTACATTCTTATGAATTTTATCAGATTTCTAATCAATAATTCTATTCACTTCTACTTATATGAATTCCTTTTATTTCTTTTCAATTTCTATGAATTCTTTTGGATTCCAATAAATTCTTTTAAATTTCTTTAATTTCTTTCCCAGTCTTATAAATTTCTTCGAGTTCTTATTAATTCCTTAAGATTCTTGAAACTTCTTTACATTCTTTACAATTTACGCTAAATTCTACATAATTTGTTTGCAATACACATTATTTAATAAACCTTTTTTGAATTAAATTTTTTTTCATTCACCCTAAAGACTTTTACATTAACCTTGAATTCTTATGGATTTCAGAAGATCCTTATTCAATAATGCTATTTAATTTCATTTATCTGAATTCTTTTAAATTCTTTTGAAGTTCTAAAATTTTTTTTTAATTTTGTTGAATTATTTTATAGTTCTTAGACTTGTTTTGAATTTCCTTAAATTCTTTTACGTTCTTTTAAATTCCTATTAAATCTTTTCTATCATTTTTAATTCTTTTAAATTCCCTTGAATTTTTTTAATTTCTTTTAAATCCCTTTGAGGTTTTTTGAATGCTTACATATTCCTATTATTTCTTTAGCATTCTTTTGAATTTACCCTGAATTCTATATAATTTTCTTCTTATACACGTAATTCAATGGATCGTTTTTAAATAATTTTTTTTTTTGAATTACCCTGAAGACTTCTTAATTTAATATGAATTTTAATAGATTTTATCTAATTCTTATTCAATTATTCTATTTACTTCTATTTATGTGAATTCTTTTAAATTCTTTTAAATTTCTTCAAATTATTCTCTAATTTTATCCACTTATTTAGAATTTCTTGAATTCTTTTGTAGCTTCTTAAAAATTTTCGAATTTTTCAAATTCTTTTGAATTATTCTAAATTTCTTTGGATTTTTTTGAATTTATTTAAATTCTTTTAAATCACTTTAAATTTGTTTTAAAATACTTTTAATTATTTTAAATTTCTTTAAGTTTTTTAATTTCCTTTAAATTCTTATGAATTTCTTTGCATTCCTTTGAATTTACCTTAAATTCTATGAAACTGTCTTGCAATACACGTAATTTATAAATCTTTTTGAAATTTTGATTTTTTAATTGGCCCTGAAGTCCGACAAATTCACCTTGAATCTGTATGAATTCTTTTAGATTCTTATCCAATAATTCCATTTACTCTCATTTATTTAAATTCTTCAAAAATTCACCCTAATTGACCTTAAATCAGTGCAATATTTTCCTGAATCATTAATTTTTTTTTTATTTTGTTAAACAATCTTGTCTTTTGTGAATCTTGACAAATTATTTAAATTTACTTCAATGCTTCTAAATTCATTAGAGTTTAATATGATTTCTTCCTTACCAAATAATTTTTCAAAAACATGCCGCCATAATTTAAATCATAAACATAAAAAAATATTAGCGAAAACAATAAAATTGTTCGATTATTATAAAAAATGTGTGAACCACATTTAATGAGTATTTAAAAAGGCAACGATTTTTATAGTTACAGTTAATTAAAAAATGTAACTAGTTTCCAATTCGTTACGTATTTACAAAAGTAACTTCTTTACAACTATTCTTACTAAAAAAAGTAAATTGTTGACGAAAAGTTTTCATTTTCTATTTCAACATTTTGTAACTTCGAAAATATAATCAAACTGTAAAATTATTCATAAAGATTTCTCAAAAGTTATTTGTGCGTTTCTTTAAACAAAAAAAAAGAATTTTAAAGAAAGCTCAAATAAATAGTTAAATTTTCAACCAAGGTGATAAATTTTCTACTAAAAAGTTTTTTTTTTTTTTAACAAAAAGATCAATTTTGAACGCCAGATGCAAAAGTTAAATTTTGATTCAAAAAATGAACTTTTAATTTTGAAAAGCTTGAATTATTAATAACAAAGTAAATTTTCAACTAAAAAGTTAATTTTATGACAAAATAGTTGAATTTGCAGTTTAATTATTTTTAAACCTAGTAAACGAATTTTTAACAAAAGGGATAAATCGACAACTAAAGTTATGAATCTTAAATTATAAGAATAAACTTTTGAGACAGCACTTTAACCTCCAATCGATAAATTAAATCAAAGAGAGGTGAATTTAAAAAAAATACAAAACTTCAACAAAATACTTTAATCATGATTTTTCGACCAAAAATAAGTTTTTAATGAAAAATGTAATAGTTTATATTTCGAATGGAAAATATTTTTATCTTGAATAAATGCAATTTAATTTATCTAAATAGCTGAATTTTCAACTAAAAAAGATAAATTCAAAAAAAAAATCACAAAGGAGTTCCAAATTCAACAAAGTTGTTAAATTTTCAAACAAAAAATTCAATTTATCAATAAAAAAATGTACTAATTGATACTTGAACAGAAAATATTTTGATTTTTTTATCAGAAACAGTTACATTTTACCAAATGGTTTAATTTTTAACTAAAAAAATTATTTTTTAACAGAAAATGGAAGAATTAAATTTTTAGTAAAAAAAATAATTTTTAATAAAAAACTATTTGAATGAAAAAATAGTTCATGTTTCAACCGATGAGATGAATTTTCAACTAAAATTATAAACCAAGAAGTTGAATATTTAAACAGAAAAGATAAATTTTCAACCTAAAAAATGAATTTTTTATGAGGAATTTCAATATTCAACAAAGTCGTTGAATTTTCAACCAAAAACATTAATTTCCATTAAAAAAAAATAAAAGTTGATATTTTAACCAAAAAAAATTTCAATGACCTAGCAATTTTTTTTCGGGAAAAAAAAATTATAAGAGACTTTCATTAATACTAAATCAGTGTGATAAAGTGGAAACTGAAAAAAAGGAAATAAATCATGAAAATCTAGAACGGTTTCATCAAGCTTTAAAATGTGGGTCCAATTGTGATTTTCGTGTTTTAAATCCAAGTTCCAAAAGTGATAAAAGAAAATGTGCAAGTTTAACAAAAATTTCGAAATTCTACAGTAAAAAAACTCAAAATGAATGAGCCAGATCCTTGTCTACCCTTGATTTTGCCACCAAGGTATCGTCTTCGAGACCTCATCCTGGGGGACTATGCCTTTAATGATGATGGAGAACGGTAAGTCATATATGTAATATATATTCCTTACTATACAGAAATATATATACCCTTCAAAATAATCTCTTTTATTATTAAATTTATCGTATTTTTATCAGTACTTATTAGAAAAACCCATAAACGATATCAGATTCTGTTAAACATTATTTATTGCTTTTAGTTACAAGTCTTTAATCAGACCATGACAAATTGATAAAATTGACCTCTCATCAAAGATAAAAAAAGCTCATTTCCTATTAACTTAACTCAATTTAGTTTAGAGATTTATAATCGTTTTTATAATTTTTTTTTTGGAAGATAATTTAACGCAAAATTCAGAATTTGACACCTGACCTTTAAAATTTGACCTTAAACTATTGATATATGGCCATGAATAACCTACTTTGACCTCTTATCAGTTATCTTTGACCTCTAAGGCCTCACTTTTAAAATCTTCACTTTGACCCCTTAACTTTGATACTTGATCTTTGATCCTTTTTTAACTTTCACTTTTTACCCTAGTAATATTTTAAATGATTCTAAGTCGAAATATATTGTATTTTGAACAAAATATTTTAATTTTGGACCAAAAAATTATAACTTCGACCTCTGATCAATAATATAAACCCTTAGGCCCTCACTGTTGAAATCTGAACTTAGACCCGTGAACCTTGATCCTTGACCTTTGATCTTTTTTTTAACTTCTGACCTTTTATATCAATAAAATTTTTCAAGATTTTAAATCGAAATATAATGTATTTTGAATAAAATAGTTTAATTTTCTAACAAAAAATATTAGAATTAACTTTACCCACAAAAAGTTGCATTTCAACCAAATATACAAGTTTTCCAGACAAAAAGACGATTTTTTCAGATGAGAGTTCAAGAATTGAAAAAAAATAGATTTTAATATAATAATAAAATTTGTTAACATATAGTTTGATTTTCTACTTACAAAGATGAATTTTCAAGTAGATATTTAAATTTTTAACAAAAATGAATTCTCAACTTAATGCTCGAATTTTTTAATAAAAATTTAAACCTAGTTGCGTTTCAAAACGAATAGTTAAATTTTCAAGACAAAAAAGTCGAATTTTTAAGAAAACAGTTAAATTTGAATCTAAAAGGACGAAATTTTCTATAAAAAAAATGTTTAACAAAATAAAACTAAACAAAAAAATAAATAAGCTTTTAGAGAAACATGTGCATTTTCAAAAAAATAATTCAATTTCAACAAGAATAATGAATCTTAAAAAAACATAAGTTTTTAGCAAAGAATTTCAACTTATATTTAAGTAGTTAAATTTTCAACCAAAAAAAAAAGATTAGTTTTCAACGAAAAATATATTAGTTTATCCCAATCAAGTAATTGTATTAATTAAATCTTGAAAAGCATCAAATTTGAGAAAAGGGTAAAATTTTAATGAGAAATGTAAAAGTTGATATTTCAACCAAAAAAGATTTTAATTTCAAATTAAATATTGTTAAATTCAACCAAAAAATATTTATTTTCTACACAATAGTTAAATCTTTAATTAAAACAGAATGATTTTCAAACAAAACAGAAAAGAATTTTCAACAAAAGAATTTAATTTTTAACCAAGAAACATTTTTTAGTCACAAAAGTGAAAATTTACAACTAATTTGTTGAATTTTAAAACCAAAAAGTTCAATTCTTTAGAAAACAGTGAAATTTTGAAGTTGAAAATACGAATCTTGAACCGAAAAAAATAAATTTTTTCAACAAAAGAGTTAAATTTATAAACTAAAGAAAGAGTTTGTTCAACAAAGGTGAATCTTCATCAAAGAGGATTATTTTTAAAACACATAGTAGATTTTGAACTAAAAACGAATTATTTTCAGCCGGAATAGCATATTTAAATTTTCAGTTCAAAAAATTGATTTTTAACAACAAAAAATTTTTAATAAAATAAGTAAAGTTTCAACCAAAGAGAGAAACAGAATAATTTTTCTACAGAAAATAATCATTTTTACGAGAAAATTGTAAAATTTTAAAATAAAAACCAAGAATTTTAATCGAAAAGTTGAATTTTTATTTGAAAAAATTTGTTTTTAACCAAAAAAAAAAATAAATTCTCAACACAAAATATATAATAGTTCATATTTAAACCAATAAATATTTTAGTTTTGAATAAAAATATAAACATTTAACTAATAAGTTAATTTTCAACCAAATAAACCAAAAAATACGACAAAAACAAAATAATTTTAAATTAAACAGTTGCATTTAGACCCAAAAAAGATCAATTTTCTACCAAAAAAGTTGAATTTTGGAGCCAAAAAATTTTAATTTTCAACTAAAAAGGTAATTTTTACTCAAATAGTTAAATTTTCTACGCAAGTATTAGAATTTTTAATAATAAAAGGCACATTTCTAATACGAAATTAAAAACATTTTAACAAAAAAGGTATTCTCAAACAATTAGTAATTTTTTAAACCTAAAACTGTCAATATTAAACTAAAAATAAAATAGATATATTCGCGGTTCAAAAAATTGATTTTTACAAAAAAAAAAATTTTTAATAAAATATATAAGTATTTAACCAAGGAAATTATTTATCAAGAAATAAATTAAATTTTTAACAAAAAATTAAATACTCAATTAAATCTATTTATTTATATTATTAAATTAACTAAATTAATGTTTAAAAAATTGAACAAATTTTTTGAATTTTCTTTAAAGAAGATTAATTTGTTACCAAAAAAGAAGAATTTATAAAAAATACATCAATTTTTAACAAAACAGTTGAATTTTAAAGCCAAAAAGACGAATTTGTCTTTTTAAAAGTTAAATTTTTACCAAAGAAGTGAATGTTTAAATATTTGAATTTTTAATTAAAATTGTTCAGTTTTAAACCAAAAATGTAATAGTTGTATTTTCAGTTCAAAAAACTGATTTTCTACTGATAAAAAAACAAATTTTTAACAATATAGAAAAATTTTCAATCAAAGAGAAAGATCCTTAACCAATAGAATAATTTTCAAACAAATAAAGCTTCTAACCAATTAGTTAAATTTTCAATCAAAAAGATTAGATTTTCTAAAAAAACTAATTTACAACAAAATGCATTGTTTAACTAATTTTGTTTTCAATTTTTCACTAAAGACAATCAATCTCTAATCCATAATAGATTATTTACATAAATTATTAGTTAAAAATAAATATTTTTAATGAAAAAAGAAATTTTTAACAAAATAATCAAAATTTCTCTCGAAGAGTTTGATCTTTCACGAATAAAATCAATTTCAACCAAAGTAGTTTAACTTCTAACCGTGACCTTCAAATTTTGAATTAGGGGGAGGGTGAGAGGATTTGTAACTTTTTCGCTTTCATTTTTACTTTCACATTTCCGAAATTTATGTTAATATTTTTTTTTGTTTTTGTGGAAAATCAAATGCCCGAAAAAAGGATACAGTCGTTAATTTCAAAAAAGTGGAAGTAAAAGTGAAA
>JAUELO010000023.1:2550165-2562902 GCA_032357855.1 Amphibolips quercusostensackenii
TTAACTGAAAATTAAACTATTCTATTTTTGGTTAAGAATTATTCTTTTTTAGTTGAAAATGGATCTTTCTTAGTTTATAATTCAATTAATTTGATTGAAAATTCATTTACGTATTTCGTTTAACATAAAAAAATTTTTACTTAAAATTTTAGGAATTTGAAAGAATTTATTCCTATATTTTCGTAAAATTGATAAAGTAGAAAAAATGTTTTTTTAGCTTCTTCTTATAAGTTGTGATGCGGGCAAGATGATCGCCATATTAATTATCAATGTTCTTATAAATATAATCACTTTATATTACAATTATTAATAATATTAATATATGAATCGAATTTTGAAAGATTTTAGGCCCTGACGCATAAATATAAGATGTTTATAAACTAGTTGAGTAAATCGATATGAAAATGATTGCCTTATCTGAATTGAGTTAAAAAATTGCAGAAATCAATTTGGTGAAAGAGTGAGTCTGACATAATATAGCGAGCGAGGAGGCAGGAAAAAAGAAGAAAGATGAACTAATGAATGAGCCTTGAGTTTGGTAAAAGTAAAAGTAAAGTTGAGCTATACGCAATGAGTGAGTGCTGGATCTGACCTATTCTTGCCTTTGGACCAACTGGTCTCTGAACCTGAATTAGAACGAAACCTTGACTCGCGAATTGGTCTTACCAAATCGATTTTTTTACATCGACCTTCAAAATTCATGCTATTGGGAGCTAGATTTAGGACACAGTCAAAAAAAAGTACTTTGCGATTTGACACCTTAAATTCAGATATCAACTTAAATTCAGATATTAATTTAAATTTAGCAAAAGTTTGTTTGAGTTTAAAAAGGACAAAATTTTGTCAGTAGCTTTTTTAGATTGAGACCAACTTCATTTGAATCGAGTTAATATTTCACTCAATTTAAGTAAGTCTCTTAATTTAAGGTGTAACGTCGGTAAACAAATTGTGGTATGGGATTGATCCAGGAAAACATCTGGGAAATCGTATGAGAGTGATCTCTCAGATAGTATAGTAATATAATATATAATATATAATATATAATATATAATATATAATATATAATATATAACATATAACATATAATATATAATATATAATACATAAAAAAGTTCTTATGTAACTCTGTATGATTTATGATATTTTTTTATAACAGCTGAACGACAAGGAAAATTATTATTTACTTGGTGTGCTTATTTAGATCAAAATAAATGCACACAAAATTCACGACGTCCTAGGGAATACAAAGTAGAAGCACTGTAAATTTTCCAAATACGTTTTTGTTTTCTGATTTTTCAGATATCTTGTTATGTTTGTATATTGTTTCCAGGTTCAAAAACTATATTCCTCAATTATAATTTTTGACTCTCAACTACACGTTTTACTTTAAATCTTTTAAAAATTAATATTTGAGAATCCTCATGTAATAAATGTTGATATATTTCATAACTGGTTGAAAATGACTTAAAACTATTTCGCTATAATAATTTCCGACTTAAAATAACTTATTTCTTCTGATACCGACAACGGCTGACACAAAAAAAAATTATGCTACTGGAAACTTCTTATATATAAATTTCATTTACTTGTGACGCGCAATACCTGAATTTAAACTACTTTTACTACTTTTACTGCTTCTACTACTTCAAACACATTACGCCTGACTTTAAACTATCTGTGACTATCCTGAAAGTTGATATTCCTTGCAGTGAAATTTTTTGCTTCACATTTAATCATGAAATTAATTTAAAAACTTACAGTAACTATTGTCATAAACAGTTTTTGTAGCAATGTATTTAAATTTAAGGCCTTATAGGTTTGAATTTTCCTAAATCATGTAAATTGCTGCCAATTTTTTTATAAAATAATTTACTTCTAATCACATTTAAGTAAGCGTAACAATTAAAATTTTTTTAAGAAATAAGGTAAAAAAATTTAATATGTTGGCACTTTCACATAGAAAAAAAATGTTTTTTGCACTGACTCTATTTTAAATTATCGTAGGCCGGAAATGATACAGGTAATCCTTGAAATAATATAGATTTAATATTATTTAATAAAATATAACATTTTAAATGCCTATTAATATTTATGAACAATTAGAATATACAATTAATTTTATAAACAATTACGATAAGCAAATTTAACATTATAGCATTTGAACGTAGAAAAAAAACATCCGAGTGAATTCTAAGCTTGAATTTTTATTATTTATTCTCAAGTTATTTAAATTCAAAAACCGATTTTTTCTACGCAAAACTGCTAAACATTTGAGTTTGTTTATCTGATCCAATTATATATTATTATTAGTTTAGTACGCAGTTATTTCCACTTGAATGTTTCTATATTTCATGTAATAAACATCAATATTTAAATAATAAATTCTACTAAATATAATTAAATTTTTGTAAGTTTTTCTAATTTTTGCAAATTCACTTGTATTCCTTTGAATTTTTTTTTATTCAGCGAAAATTATTTAAAGTGCTTTGTATTCTTAAACTCGAATATACCTCAACACTGATATTTTCACACACCTCGTACCAAAAGTTTTAAAAATCATTTAAAAAATATTTATGCGCCTTGAAATATATAGAAAAAAAATGCAAAGCTCATAGATTTCCCCCACAAAAGGTCTCATATGATCTCGAAGAATTTTTACACAAAATGTCCTTTGCTCTACTATGATTGCACATTGCAGGCGGTTTCAATGGATATATATATTCCCTCACTTCTATCTGTACTTAAAACTATTAATACCACTTAAAAACACTTGAAAACTAATATTCGACAACGCTTATGTCCTGAAATTTTTACTTGATACCAATTATGGCTGACTTAAAATGGATTATACTACTTGATACCCTTTATATTTGAACCTCAATCACTTGTGCTTTCCAAATTCGGGATGTCTGACTTAAAACAACGTGTACTACTTAAAACCTTTTATAAACTAATTCTCGACATATATTACTTATTACCGCATTTTTCTGCCTCAAAATGCATCTTACTACTTAATTGTCCTCACATTCAAGTATTAAATAATGGTAATACTTAAAAGGCCTTCGCTTGTCTCAAAACTACTCATAATGCTTGTAAGCCCTTATAAACTTAACAATCCTTATGTCCTGAAAGTTATTATCTATTTTGGCCTTTTAAATTAAAATTGCCTAAAAATGGTAAAATATTACATTTATAGCCTTCAAAATAAATATTCACAGTTGTCTAAAGTCCTTGATTTTTCTACATTTACTGAAACCGTTGAATTTTCTGAATATCCTAAATTTCTAAAATATACTGAATTCCTTTTATTTCCGGAATTCCCTAAGCGCTTTTGAAATCTGATATCTTTGAATATCCTAAATTTTTTGCATTTTTTTTAATTCTCTGAAATCCTTAAGTATTCTAAATTCTCCGAGTTTATTAAATTTTGCAAATATAAAAAAATGAAGAAATGTACCCTCCAGATTTTTTATTCTTAAACAAATCAGAACTTTATTTCGGATTAAAATGTTTCTTTCAAGAATTTTTATGTCCAAAAATTTGTGTACTCAAACTCTTGAAAATTTATGTAACTTCGAGTGAATCTGATCGTTTAGAAATTAAGAGTTTTTAAATTTTTAATTATACTTTTCGAAATTCAACCAATTCATTTTTAGTCAGTTTTGAATTTATTAATTTAATATTAAAATATTCTAAATAATTTTTAAATGTACAAAACGTTTTGGTTTCTTAAATTCACACATTCAGTTTGAAGTATTTGTAACTAAACAATTTTGGAATAAATACCTCTAAAATAAATGCAGAACAATAAAAAAATCACAAAAATTTCTTAAATTCATACCTTAAGAAAGAACAGATTTCAGAAGTTGGCATTGAATATTGAAGTTTTTTCAATTAAAAAGGTTCACAAAAATTTCTAGATTTGAAGCTCACTTAAAAAAAAAACAATTTTTTTGTTGAGCAAATATATAACTTTCTTTATTTTTAATGGTTTTGATTCTAGAATTCTAAATTTTCATGGTAATCGATAAGTTTTTAATTTTTCTCTACCATAATTTTGAATTTTTCGATTGAAATTAAAATAGCTATATTTCGAAAAGCATAATTTGAAATTTTAAAAATTGTTAATGTCCAAAGAATTTATATTTTCCTAAAGTAATCGAAGTAGTTTAAATTTTGAATCACAATACTTTTTAACTTAATTTTTCTGAAGTAACACTTCTTTTGAGGCAGGGGTAAATTAAAAACGACAAATTTTAAGACCGTACGACCGGGCAGGGTCTGAATCAAAAAATCTTATTAAATGTTTCTCAATTTTTCCTTTCCCCCTTTCCATGTTTCATTTTCTCTTCTCCTCTTTCTCTTTTCCTCTTTTTTTTCTCTTCCCCTTCCCACTGTTTGCTTTTCTTACATTTTTTTTGAGACAAGAGTGAATTGAAAAAAAATCGACCATACGAACGTACGGCCAAGCAAGGTCTAGATCGAAAAATCTCTGTCTTACTCTTACTTTCTCCTTTCTCCCCTTCTACTTTCCCTTTTCGTTTTTTCCCTCTTATTCTTTTCCACTTTTACTTTTCCTTTTCCCATTTTCTCTTTTTCACTTTCACATTTTCTCAACACATTTTCGTTTCTCCCCTTTTCTCATTTTCCCTTTTCTTTTACCCTTTCCCCCTTCCCTTTTTCTTTTTATTTTCTATTTTCGCTTTTCTTATTCTACCCCTTCCCCCTTTACCATTTTTTATTATTCATTTTCTTCTTTCCCTTTTGCTCTTTTTTCTTCTACCTTCTCTCCTTTTTTTAAACTTCTTTTGGGACAAGAGTGAATAGAAAAAAACGACCGAACGTACGACCGTACGACCAATCAGGATCTAGATGCAAAAATCTCTCTGTCTCAATCTTTCTTTTCTTTCCTACTTTACCCTTTCCCCTAGCCCTTCTCTCTTTTCCTCTCTTCCTTTATTCTCTTACCCTTTTCAACTTTCCTATTTCCCTTTTCCCATTTTTCCTTTCTCTCCTTATCTCTTTTCTTTCCCCTTCCTCCTTTTCTTCCATATTTCCTTCTTTTTCTTTTTCCTTTTCCAGTTTCGCATTTCTCCTTTTACGCTTTTACTATTTCACTTTTTACGATTTCCTTCTTCCTGTTTACCCTTTCTCTATTTACCCTTTCCTTATTTACCCTTCCCGTTTTTCCTTTTCCAATATCCTTTTTTTTGGTTTATTAATTTCCCCTCTCCATTTCCTAGTTTTCTTTTTTTAAGCTTCTTTTGAGATAAGAGTAAATTGAAAAAACGACCGACCGTACGACCATACTACCGGGCAGGGCCTGTATCGAGAAATCTCTGTCTCTTACTTCCCCCTTTTCTTTGTTTTTTTTCGCTTTCCCTTACCATTTTTCTTTTCCCACTTTCATATTCTTATTTCCTTTTTTCAATTTTCCCTTTTACACTTTCACATTGCCCTCATAACACTTTCATCTCTCACCTTTACCCTTTTTCCCTTTTCCTTTTTAATTTTCCTTACCATTTTTGCTTTTCTCATTTTACCCGTTTCCTCTTCACCATTTTTTATTTCCTTTTTTTTTCGTTTTTCCTTTGCCTATTTTCCCTTTCCTTTTCTATTGTCCATTTTTTCCTTTTTATTTCCCCCCTTTTTTCTTTCCCTTTTCTTCTTTTTTTAAACTTCTTTTCGGACAAGAGTGAATTGAAAAAAACAACAACCTGTACGACCATACGACCGAGCAGGGTTTGGGTCAAAACATCTTTCTGTCTAACTCTTACTTTTTCCATTCCCCTTTTTAATTTCCCCTTTCTACTTTTTCCTTTTCCCTTTCTCTTTTCCTCTGTCCTTTTTCCCTCTAATCCTTTTCACCTTTTTATTTCCCTTTATTTTCCCATTTCCTCTCTCTTTTTTTTCTCTTTTCCCTTTCCTTTTATATTTTCCCCTGTTCCTTTTCCATTTGCGTATTTCTCCTATTACCCTTTCACTATTTTACCCTTTCCCATTTCCTTCTTTTCCGTTTTCCTTTTCCTTATTTTCCCCTCCCGTTTTCCCTTTTCCATTATCTGTTTTCTTGTCTCATTTTTTCCCCTTTTTCCTTTTTTCTTTTTTTAAACTTCTTCTGGGATGGGAGTAAATTAAAAAAACGACCGACCGTACGACCATACCACCAGTTAGAGTCTGGATCCAGAAATCTCTCTGTTTCTTACTTTTCCCTTTTCTTTTTTTTGCATTCCCTTTTCCCTCTTCCTTTGCCACTTTCCCTTTACCTTTTGCCCTTCCTATTGACCCCTTACCTCTTTCCACTTTCCACTGTGCTTTACTCTGTTGACATTTCTCTATTTTCCCTTTTTTCTTTCCTTCTTCCACTTGCTCCTGTTTAATTTTTCCTTTTCTCCGTTATCCTTTCTCGTTGTCTACTTTCCTTTTTCATTTCGCTCTCCCTCTTTTTCCTTTCCCTCTTTTCCCTTTACCTCTTTTTCCTTTACTTTCTCATTTTCCTCTTGTTTCCTAGTTTCCCCTTTTCACAGTATGCAAGTATCCCTTTTTTGCGACGATTCGCAATGGCTCTAAAAACTTCTCTTTGATATCCCCACTCTCTTTCTGTCTCTCTCTCTCTCTCTCTATCTATCTCTCTCTAACTATGTGATCTTTACAAAACTCATAATGAGTTTTAGTTTTAGGTAAAGTTTTGATGAAAATAAGGGAAAATTTATTTTTTGATTTTAGAAAAATTTGTCTAATTAATTTTCATGTTAATTCATAATTTTTGTGATTAAATGAATATATAGATTTCTAGAATTCCAGATGCTTTTACCAGGAAATATTTAATTTAGTTTTTAATTTCAAATTATCAAATTTTAATCGTTTTGAATTCAAATTTTTTCACATTCAGAAGTTTTCACTTTACATTTTTCAATTTTAAATGCCTTTAATTAGAAATAAACACAATTTTTATTTTTCTGAATCTTAAACGAATTATTTTTAAAAATTCTAATAACAAAATATTCCATTTTTAGCATTTTGAAATTCTATTTTTTAAATTCTCTTCTGGAATTTTTTAATGGAATCATTTAATTTCTAGATTCTCAAGTTACAAACAAAATTGCTCGATTTTGAACGCTCTA
Source organism: Amphibolips quercusostensackenii (assembly GCA_032357855.1). NCBI lineage: Eukaryota > Metazoa > Arthropoda > Insecta > Hymenoptera > Cynipidae > Amphibolips > Amphibolips quercusostensackenii. Next base: position 2,557,290 of record JAUELO010000023.1, read on the forward strand.
AATTAGAAAGGAGACAATTTAGCTTTTTCTGAAAGAAATTGTTTAAATTTTCTGGACGTTCGAACTCGGCCTTTAATATTATCTAATTTTAAACGCTTTTAGTCAGAAATGACACAGGTTGAATTCCTTTTTATTTCATTCGAAATATTGTCCTTTTTGCTTTCTCATAGAGAAAGCTTTGTAATTGTAACATTTTGAAAAATGTTTAAAATCATTTAATTAAACGTTTCTCCATTCAAAAGTATCGAATACAAAGTTTTAAGCAATTTTCCGGACGTGTGTGTGTAGATGTCACACAATTTGAGAATACGTTAACTTGAAAACGGTTTAGAGCACTACATAATATTTTTAAAGTCGGTTTTTCATAGTAAAACTTGTTTTTTCAACTTTATTCAAAGTGGATGCAAAAACACAAAATATTTTTTGGCTTGCGACGAATCGATTGACCTACAATATCAATACATTTTATTACAAAGTAAGGAATTTATGCTTATTTTTAATATTTGGAACATCTACTTTAAACGGAAAAACTTATTTTATCGACATTACTGAAAGTTGGTGCATTAATATGTAGACTTTTTAATCATAAATTTTCATATAATATAATTCTCACAATTTTTATGAAAAATTCATAACGCTGGAAAATGGATAGGGTGCGACAGAACTCACCGCTTCCCTTTTGCAGCTCAAAAAATTATAATTTCTAATACAAAATTTTATTTAGCTACTTTTTCATTGTATTTTAAAAATTTGTTGTATTATTTTCTAGTTTTGTATTCCTGGTAAATTTCTATTTTTATTTAATCTCGTGAAATGAGCACCATATAAATATAAATACAAAGTGGAAAAACTCGAGATAGAATTTACAGCTATTTCTAAAATTCAACCTATCTAAAATATTTTAAACTAGAACGTTTTCAAATGAAAACGCTTTCATACGTTTTTTAAAAATTTTAAACGCCTTTATTTCGATCTTATCAGAAACAAATGATGATCTAGCGGGGGCTGAGTATCCTTCAACAGCTAACTTCACAGTGGTTTCTGCTCCTTAATGATAAACAAACTCTCCAAGAGGATCTTTTATTTCATTTCAAGATTTCATAAATTTGGGCCGTCCGTTCCATCAGTTCCATCTAGATTTGGGGAACAGGGCCACGGACTATCGTCTATCCCGTGGCGCAGTCGCCTTGACAACGGCGCGGCAGCGCCACGTGCATGTATGCGCACATAACGGCCTCATGATACGATAGTGTGCAAGCCAGGGGTGCGAGCAAGAGCTCCCGGAAACTGACGAAGGAAGATACTTTAATGGGAAAACGAGGAAAGTCGTGGGGGTGAAAATAGGGTATACCGGGTGGAATACGAGAGAAAACCGCTACGATGTACCGCAGTAGGGGTGGCGAGCTCACAGCCACCTCCCCCCGAGAGAAACGTCATTGGTACACTGACGCATGGTTGACACACTCATCATCAGTGACACGCGTTTTGGTCCCTTTTTTCACCCTTCAGTCAAAAACATCGCGGAATGCCGCACCGGAAATGCGGACTCAATCTCTACCATCAAGTGGTAAATTTCTCCCCACAAAAATGTGTTTCATCATTTAAAAATTGTTTAAAAAGTGATTTTGTGTGACATAGTGACACAATAAAGAGACAGAGAAATTACAAAAGTGATGAAAATAGGAGAGATTAATTTAAAGTTCTAAAAAAAAATTGAGCAGTTATGGTTATTGTTCTAGTTGAGGAAATGGATCCCAGGAGTGAGAGAAATGTTGTTAATTTGGCAAGTGAAGTAACTTCAGTTCGGGATTTTAGTGAAGCAAATGGGATTCGCATTTAGTCGATGGTTGTACTACCTCGTTCGTGACCTTGGCTCTGACCCACTCAGGACTGCGTTTGTCGATACAATTTTCTTGCCGCGAAAGAATGCAGAAAATCATGTTGAAAAAAATAATTTTTAGATATTAGAAAAATATACCATTTCATAAAAGATACTAAGTTTTAGTTAATAAATCTAAATAAAAATATGCTACAAATCAAAATAAAATACTACTATCTCAAAAGTTGTTCAAATAGATGAAGTTTACATATCTACTTAAAAGTTGTTAATCTGATTGTTACTGTTAACTCAAATAATGTTGTTGCAAGACTTGTTGTCAGGTTATCTAAATAAAGGCAACTTTATTAACAATTTATTTTCAATTTTTGGCATAAAATGCTAAAAAAGTGCTACAATATCAAAAAGGCTTCCATTGAAAAAGTTTAAATCGAATTAGATAATCGTTAAGTCGGCAATAAGTCTTTCCACCCTCGACCGCTATTGAATTCGCGCTTTTGCATTTCAATTGATTCTCTTTTAAAGAAAGTAGCCCGAATCGATTCAAATTAAATTAAAAGGTCTCGGATTCGAATTGCTCAAAGATATTTGTGAATAAAAAGACGGTATAAGTTTTCGCATGAGTGGATTCCTAAAGAAATTCAAAGAAGGTCTACAAAAGGCCAAAAACTTTTAAAAAATATATTTTCTAACATACTTTTATTCAAAATTTTTTTTTATTTGAGTTTTTTGTGAAAAAGTGCTTTTGTGTGAATTTCTATAACAAACGGATTGAAGGTGAAAGAATTTCATCGTGGAAATAAGGCGCGAGCCTCGGGACAGTCTCCGAGGATCGAATGCTTCCTCGGAGCCGTTAATTCAAATGGGAAGTAGAGAATGGGAGTACGAGGCACTTCCGGAAGTGAATACAAATGCGGCTTTGACACCTGCGTCGTCACCACCGAATACTCTAAAAACACAATCTACGCCCAGAGTTTATTTTCAAGCAGAAAATCTGGCTTCTATCAGAAGAAGAAGCAGCGCGAGGCAGTTTGCTGAATCGTCTTACAGAAGGAGAAGCAGGAGTATGAGTGCTTGGAGTGACCTTTCGAGAGCTTCATTCAAATTCGAGGAAAGGTGAGTTTCGATAAAAATAAATGAAAAGTTTGCTAAAAAGTATTCTAGTAGTAAAAATTTATCAGAAACTAGGTATCGCTTATAGAAAGTCATTTGCAAGTTATTTGTTTAAAAGTTTCATTGGAGGCAGGAGAGCTACCAAAAATTGAGATTTTTGGTTCCAAATTTTTAATTAATTTTTTTTTTAAATTTAGAAATAATATTCAGAAAACTACAGGCGTCAAACATAGGAAAAGAATTCGACGCTGAAAATGACAGAGGAATATCTAAATAAATAAATAATCGAATCAAATCAAATTTCAAATCACTTCAAGTCTCAGAATCTCTTGGCGAGAAAATATGGTGTATTCTAGAAAAAATTAGGCGACACGTATTTTTTTAATAAAGAAAAAGGTTTTTTTCTAGAAAGTTGCAAAGATTTAAATTTTCACTTCTGTTTAAATTTCTTTTTAACTTCTATATGTTTTATCTAATTCAGATGCTTCAATTATCTTTTCAGATTCTAGAGAGTTCTATCGTCTTCCTTTGAAATCTTTAAGAAAATAACAAAAAAATTAAACCAATTTCAAAAAAGTATTTGAAAATATATAAGAAATAGATTTTAACGAAAAACCCAAACTTATAATTTTTGCAATTTTTTGGTTGTGTTTGTATTTAAGAACAAATTATATGCTTATAGAATTATAATACATGCTTATAGAATTCTATAAGGGAAAAAAAAATTTTTATGTAGGCTAAAAATTTTTCTGACTAAAAGAATTATTTGTATAAAATCAAATTTTTTTATTTTTCTTTAAAATAACTTGCATCGCTCACGAGAAACTTGTGGCAATTATATTTTTAGGATAAGAAATTCTTTTAAATTCTTGAATGTTCTTCTGAATTCTTCTGAAATTACAATGACTTTATCTTATAAATTAACCTTCAATTTACCTGAACTCTTCTGAAATCTGTTTAATCACCCCTGAGCTCCCTTAAACATATTTTAATTTTTTTAAGTTTTTTTTAAAAGTAATTTTGAATGAACGTTGATTTTTTTATTTCCTTCAACTCTTTGAATTTCTTGAACTCGTCGCATTCTTAGAAATCTTTACACTTTTTAAATTCTTTAAATTCGTTAAATTCTATGAATTCTTTGAATTTCTTGAATCCTTTGAATTCCTTCAATTCTTTGAAAATTTGCAATTTTTCAAAGTTTTTAAATTTTTTGAAATCCTTCACTTTCTTGAATTCGTATAATTCCTTGAATTCTGTGAATATTCTATAAATTCCTGTAATTACTGTAATTCCGTGAATTTTCTTTAAATCCTTTGACTTCCTCGAATTTTTTTATTTTCTCAAATTCTTTGATTTTCTTGAATTCTTTGACTTTAGTAAATTCTTTGAAATCTTTGGATTCATTTTATTCTTTGAATCCCTTCAATTCCTTTAATTCTTGGAATTCCTTGAATTCTTAGATTTCCTTTAATTCTTTAAATTCTTTGAACCCCTTAAATTCTTTGAAATCCTTGAATCCTTCAAATTTTTGAATGATTAAAAAGTACTTGAATATTTTTAATTTTTTGAACTATTTAAATCACCTAAATTTTCTGAATTTATTAAATTATTTAAATTCCTAAAATTGTTTTACATTCTTTTGAATTCTTTCAGGTTTAGAATGAATTTTCTGAAATTCTTTGGAATGCTGCTAAATTATCCTTAAATACTCTTGATTTGTTTACATCTTTGTAAAAAGCATTAAATTCTTCTTAATTCTATAGAATTCTTTAAATTTCCTTAAATTAATTTTTAATAAACGTTAATTTTTTATTTCTTTGAACTCTTTGAATTCCTTAAAATTTTCGCATTTTTTAAAATCATTACACCTTTGGAATTCTTAAAGTTCCTTCAACTTGAATAATTTTTACAATTTTTTTTTAACCTTGAATTCTTTAAATTCATCCAATTTATCAAAATTGTTTGATTTCTTGAATTCTATGAATTCTTATAATTCCCTTCATTCTATTAATTCTTGTGATTATAATAATCTCATGAATTTCCTTCAAATTCTTTAAATCCATCAACCTTTTTTCATTTCCTAGAATTTCTTGATTTCTTTAAATTTTTAAAATCCCTTAAATTTCTTAAGTCATCTGAATTCCTTGAATGCTTTGAGTTCCCTGAATCCCTTGACTTCCTTAAATTCTTAGAATTCCTTGAATCCCTTATATTTCTTAAATACTTCAAATCCTTCGAATTCCTTCAATTCTTCGAATTTCTTTAATTCCTCGAATTTCTCAAATCCTTTTGAATTCCTTGGATCCCTTGAATTCGTTTAATCCTTTTAATTCACTAAATCCCTTGATTCCTTCAACTCTTTGAATTTCTTAACAGCTTCATATTCCTTGAATGCTTGAAATTACTTCATCCTTTGAATTTCTTAAATCCTTTAAGTTCCTTAAATCCCTTCAATTTCTTAAGTCCCTTGAACTCCCTAAATCCCTTGAAATCCTTTAACCGTTTGAATCTCTTGAATACCTTGAATACCTTGAATTCCTTGAATCCCTCGAATTTCTTAAATCCCTTGAATTCCTTAAATCCCTTAAATTTTTGAAGTGAAACTTCTTATGGCGCGAGGCAAAAAAAAAGTGAGGAGTAAAATGAACGAACGTGAGTCGTCA
>JAUELO010000023.1:2617503-2643216 GCA_032357855.1 Amphibolips quercusostensackenii
TCTGACTTCTTCAACTGTTGCTGTTCCTTCTATTCTTACTTCTCCTTACGTCTCATACTTCTCCTCACAGCACTTCCTCTCACTTTCTCTTCTTCTGCTACATCTTCTCTTACCACTCCACTTCGCTTTACACATCCCTCCCCGATTCCACTCACTTCTGCTTCTTTTTTTTTCACTTCCCCTTTCTTCGTTTCACTTCCTTCTCATCCACTTAAATCACATACATTCTCTCCCTCAATTCTGCTCACTTTCCCACCTTCCCTCTTCTCACATTTGAAATTTTTTGCATATTCTTGAAATCACTTTCATAATACAATACAATACTATAAAATACAATACAATACATTAAAATACAATACAATACGCTTACATCCCCTCTTCTCACTGCCTCTACTCCCTTACTCGAAATCTAATAAAATACTCTAAAATGTTCAAAATCCTTTAAAATCTCATTAATTTTTCAAGTTTGTTAAAATTTTTTTTAAGAATATTCATAAATATCTTAAAATCTTTCAAATTAAAATTTTTTGAAACCTTTTGACATTTTTTCATGCTCATAAAAATTCCTTTATATATTTTAGATTACCCTACTTTTTCATCCTCTGCTACAGCTCTTCTCTCTTACCCTACTACCCCTTCGTTCACTTTCCTTCAACATCTAATCTTTACATTCCCTTATTTTCACTTCATCTCTTCCTTTTATCTTCAGCCCATCACATTCTATACTTTCCTACCTAACACCTCAATTCCCTTACATACTTTCCATTCTCACTTTTCCTGATTCTCCTCCTCTAAATTTTTCTTCACTTGTTCTACTTTTTACCTCCTACTTCTTCTCTAATTACTCAAAGACACTTCCTATACATCCCGCCTTATTTTTCCTTTTTATCTGCTTCTTCTACTTCGCCTCTCATTACTTTACCTTCCACACTTTCCTAAGTTCTCTTGGCTCCCCTAAATTCACATTACTTCACCTATTTCTTATTTTCTTACTTCCCCTTTTTGGACTGCCCTACATCACCCTACCTTCTCATATTTCTTTTCAACTAGCTCTCCCTTACTTTCCATCCCCCTTCTTCTCTTATATCTCATCTCTACACTCTTCTTTGCTTTCTCTGTATCCCATTTTTTTATCAAGCTCAACTCTTATCACTTCTTATACTTTTCCTCTCCCTACTTTCTCTCACTTTTCTCACTTCCAATACTTTCCTTTCCATCAAATAACCTCGATTCAGATCACTTCTTACTTCCTTAATTTCTGAATACTCTTATAATCGCTTTTACAATTACTTTTACAATCACTCTTAAAATACAATGCAATACAATGCAATACAATACTCTTACATCTGCTCTTCTCACTTCTCCTTCTCCATTTTTGAAGTCTGTTAAAATACTCTAAAATCTTTGGAATCCTTAGAAATCTTATTGAATTGTTTAAATCTCTACTTCTCTATCCTCTACTTTTACTCTCCTCACTAACCCCATTACCCCTTCCTTACCTTTTCTCTGAATCTTATCTTTACTTCCCTCACTTTTTATCACTACTACTTCCTTACTTCCTTTAATTTCCGTCCCATCACATCTTATATTACCTCTTCTTACACCTCATTTCTTTCTACATACTTCTTATCTCTCACTTCCCCTAATTCCCCTCGTCTTATTCCCTTTACTTTTCCTGCTTCTCATCTCGTACTTCTATTCTAATCACTTCCACTCTTTTTATATACTTGCCTTACTCTTATATGCCCTTACTTCTTTTACTTTTCTTTTCCTTACATTTACTTTTCCTATTTTCCATATTTCCCCTCGCCATAATTTTACTGACTTCTCATACTGCTCCTGGTTCTTATCTTCTTACTTTCCCTCACATCTTTTATTTTTCTTCGCGCTACTTTCACTCACTTTCCCTACTTCTCCTACTTCTCCAATCATTACTTTACTCTACCTTCCACACTTTCTATTTCCTCACTTCGCCTTGCTTCTCTTGTTTATCCTATCCTCACTTGCACCCACTTCATCTAGTTTTAATACTTGCATTGCACTCAGTTTCAAACACTTCTCATACTTTTTCTCTCCTTACTTCCCCTCAATTTCTCTACTTTTTATCCTCCACGACCCCTAAAATTATCTTAATTCTCCTCACTTTCGATATTTTTTCTACTTCTTTTCATGGCATTTTCCCTCTATTTGCTTCACTTACCCTTACTTTTTATATGTTTTCTCTTTTAAATTTTCTTCACTTTTACTTCTATTTTTTCAACTTCCACTGATTTTCTCTACTTCTCATACTTTTTTTAACGACACTTTCCTCACGTTTTTTACTTTTTCTTTTATCATTATACTTTAATTCCTATGAATCCTTAATTACATTAGTTTCCCTAAATTCCCCTTACTTCCACTTTTTATTTCCTCACTTTCTCTACTTGGAATGCCTTCAATTACTTTTTCTTATCTTACTTCTTCTTTTCTAATATCCCCTTACTTTTCCTACATCCCATACTTCTTTACCTTATAACTAACCTTGATTTTGATTACTTTCTGCACTTCCCCTCCTTTAAATTCTCTGCACTTCTCCCACCCATTCTTTCGACACTTTCCCGCACTTATTGTACTTTCCTTTCCTCATTTTTTTTACTTTTTCTGTTTCTCTTTTACTCACTTCCCCTACTTCTTCTCTTTCTGTTTTTTTTTTACTTGTCCTCACCTTGCTTCCTTTCACTTTCTCTTTTTTTCATACATGCATTACACTTAATTTCAATCACTTATCGTACTTTTCCGCTCCTCACTTTTCGTCATTTTTTCTACTTTCTATACTTCGTGTCCTGTTAAATCGCCTCTATCACCCTTACTTCCCCTATTTCTACTACTTCTTCTTATATCACTTCCCCTTACTTATTATACTTTTCCTACCCTCATTTCTTCTCACTTTCACTTCTATTTTTCCTATTTCCCCTCACCGTCCCTACTCCTTCTACTTATCCTCTTATCACCTTACTTCACTTCCTACACTTCTCCTATTTCTTCTAAATTACCCTTTTTTTCCTTACTATTTATTTCATCACTTCCCTTACTTTGCCTGCCCTCAATAACCCTCTCTTCTTATACTTTTTCTATTTTAACTTTCTTAACTTTCCACACTTCTTATCCTTTTCCCTTCTCAATTACCCTAATTAAGATCACTTCTCATACTTACCCTTCCTGCAATTCCCTGCAATGCTTCTAATTGTTCTCTTAGCACTTCCCCTTTCTTGTGTAACTCCCCTTACCTTAATTCCACTTTTTTTTTTTTGCTTCTCCTTTCCTTACTTTGCCTACTTTCTATTCTTTTGACTCTCTTCTTCTTCTATTCATCGTTTTCTCGCTTGCCCTCACTTTCACTATTTTTCATACTTGCATTACACTAAATTTCAATTACTCCTCGTACTTTTCCATTCCTCACATCCCTCACTTTCCCTACTTGCAGCACTTCCCTTTTCTTAAAAAACCTTAATTCAGATCACTTCTCATTTTCACCTTTCCTGCAATTCCTCTTACTTCCACTTACTTCCCCTATTCATCCTACCTTTTCTCATTTCATTTTCTCTTACTTGCCATACTTTTCCTTTCCTCAATTTTTCTTCGTTCTACTTCTATTCTTCTCACTTTTCCTTGCATTCACTACTTTTCATCCTTTCTCTTACTTCCTCACTCATCCTTTTTCTTCTACTTCTTTTTATATTACTTACCCTTACTTACCATACTTTCCCACTCCAAAATTTACTTTACTTCTACTTCGATTGTTCTCACTTCACGCTATTTTTTCTTTTTCTTATACTTCCCCTTACAAACCTACTTCTGTTAATGCTCCTACTTCTTCTCATATTACTCTCCTCTACTTGGTATACTCCCTCACCCTTCAAATTTCCTCACTTCTACTTTGATTTTTTTTTACTTCCCATCACTTCCCCTACTTTTCATACTTTCTCTAGCTGCCCTGCTTCTTTTGACTTCTTTCAATTCTCCTCTTGTCACTTCCTATTCTTCCCCTTTTCTCATTTTTTTTTTTCATAAGGGCTTTTCCCCGAGTCTATGAAACCCTTAAAAAGTGAAGAAAAAGAATCAAATTGAATTTTGAAATGTTTCTGCTTGTAACAAAGGAAACGAAGATAAAGTAGCTGAATACATCACTGTCTGTACATACGAGTACATGAGACTAGTATATCAGTTTAGTGTGTCCTGTCGCAATTACTGCTCACAGGACGCAAGTACGTTGCATTATTCGAGTTCTCATGTGGCCTCAAAGGTACGTGGAATAATCGCTTCATGCAGTAAATTCGATATTTCACATTCACGTGATTTGACACACCATCCTAGATAATCGCACTTGCGGAAGATTTAAAATTAATTGATCTTCAACACAAGGGTCCAATCAGTGATTTTATGCATTTAAACTCAGGTGCTATAATTAAAGTTTTCAGATTACACAAGATAGGGCACTAGTTGCTATGCGAGATTTGTTGTATGACCTGGTAGCAAAAGGTATGAAAAATAAAAAATAATTATTAATTAAAATAATAATAAAACAAAGAGGGAGTTTTAATTTATTTAAACGCAATTATGATTCAAAAGAAGTTTTACTTTAAAAATTTAACATTTCAATTTAAAATTCATCTTTGTTTGAAAATGTAACTAATGCTTCGTTCAAAATGAATTTTTTCATCCAAAAATTTAACTACTCCAGTAGAAAATTGAAGTATTTTTCTGAAAACAAGTTTTTTTTCGCAAGAATTAGATTTTTGAAAGAGAATTGAACTATTCTACTCGTATTTTTGCTTTAAAATTTATTTTCTCCCTCTTTTTAATAATTATTTTTGTCTAATGAGCCAAAAAGTAAGGTAGTTTGGAAGTCTGTTTTTTATTTGTAAATTTTTTTCATGCATTTCCAGCATGAAAAGTTTTTTTTCCATAAGAAAATAGATTTCTGTTTGAGCTTGAATTAAATTCTTTTTTAAATTAGGATTTGAACTATTCGGCTAAAAATTGACATTTTTCACTTGAAAATCCAATTATTTGTTTTGAAATGTATGTAATTTGTAAAAAAAATTTCTATTTTAAAGAAGTTTTAATCCTTATGGTTAAAAATTCTTCTTTTTTATACAAATGTCAACTATATCAGTTAAAGATTCATCATTTTAGTTGGAAATTCACCAGTTTGGTTCATAATTAATTTTGCCTGAATATCCAACTATTCCATTTTTAGTTTGAAATTGATCTTTTCTTGTTCAAAATTTAACAATTAGAATAAAATTAGTCTTTTTAAAAAAAAATCCAACTATCTTGTTAAAAATACACGTATTTTGTCAAAAAATCAATTTTTTAAAGAAAATTATCTTTTTTTTTCGAAAGTTAATCTTCTTGTCTGTGAATTCATCTTGTCAATTAAGAATCCAAGTATCTGAGTTGAATATATATCATTTTAGTTGAAAATTTATTTTTCAGTTTAAAAATAAGATTATGCGAAATTATTTTTCAGTTGAAAATTCGTCTCCTTTTAGTATAAATCAATCTTCTAGGTTGAAAATTCATCTTTTGGGTCAAAAATTAAATTATTTTATTTAAATATTCATCATTTTAGTTAAAAATTGATCTTTTTTTTTTTAAATTACTACTCTAGTCAAAGGTTTGCAATTTAAGTTGAAATATAATCACTTTGTCTAAAGATGTAGCTATTTTTTAAAGTTATTTTTCTTTGTTGAATATAATTTTTCGAATTGAAAATTTAACATATTCTACTTAAGTACTGAAAATTATCTTTTTTTTTGAAGTTAATCTTTTTGTTTCAGAAGTCTTCTTATTTCGTAAAAATTCAAGTATTTCAGTTATATATTTATCATTACAATTAAAAATTCACCTTTTAGGTTGTCAATAAAATCACTTGATACAAAGTTGAACTCTCTTGTTGAATATTATTATTTTTTATTTTTTAATTCATCATTTTAATTAAAAATTAATTTCTCAATCTGAACATTCATTTTTTGACTTAAAATTTAATTATTTAATTTTTGTTCGAAAAATGATATTTTTCAGTTGAAGAGGCGTCTTTTTTGTAGAAATTAATTTTCTGGGTTAAAAATTTATCTTTTCATTTCGAAGTTCAATTACTTTATTTAAATATTCATTATCATAATCAAATATTTCATAGTCTACATTAAATATTCATCTGTTGGGTTGAACATTAACTTTTTTAACTTTAAATTTTATTACTATGTTTTGGTTCAGAATTTTTTTTTCCAGTGAAAATTGATTTTTGTTAGATTAAAAATTCATGAGTAAGGGTAAAAAAATAATTTTGTTTACTAAAAATTTACTAGAACCTTTTTGGTTTCGATTGAAAATTTAACTATTTTGTTAAAAAATCCATGTTTTTTGTAAATTGTATTTTTTGATAAGAAATTAATCTTGTTTGAAAATTCTTGTTTGTGATTAAAAATGTAAGTGTTTTATTTAAATATTGATAAAATATTTCATAAATAGTTAATCTCTTTATTTTATAATAATATTTAAAAAATTGCATGAAACTATTTTGATACTATTTTTCAAAATGTCACTATTGACACTAGTTTGAATTTCTCAAACTTTTAAAAATTTTTGTTGAAATCATATTGATTACATCAATACAATTTCTAAAGAATATTTATTAATAATAATATAATAAATCTATGTTTTCATATGAAAAACGCTTTTTATTAAAAACTGAACAAATTGGAGAAAGAATTAAAAATCAATTGGTTACATTAAAAAATTAATTTCTTATTTCTTAATTTCCACAATTATATAAATAAAATTCGAGAAGGCATTTTTTAAAATCCATTATTATTACAAAGAATGAAAGTTATTCTGAAAACATGAAATGTGGTGCAAGTAGATAAAATGAGCTTGGTCAGACAGAGTACCGAATACTTGTCACTGTTAAAAACAGCTTTACAGGTTATAAAATGTAATGGGACTTTCTTTGTTAAATTTTTATGAACCATCCTGAAAATAAAAACAGACGAAAAGGTCAAGAGAGACATAGAAAAAGAGATGGGATGTAATCTGTGAAAGCAGAAACCTTTTTATTAGTTAAGGTAAAATTGTCATGACCTGTGAATACTGTAAAGAATTTAGTAGCAGAAAAAATTTAATAATCATAATGAAATTAATTATCTACTATGAAAACAATAAAAAATTCTTCTAAGTACTGCATTAATGAATTATTGCATAATAATAATAATCATTATTATTGTTTTTATTATTATCATTAAGTATATATCTTAGTGCATTATTGGATTTTAGCACTATCATAATACTTAAGTATCAAAGAGATTTTTCACCTATTTTTAACGAAAGACATTAGAGCTAATCCTTACCCTGATAGTAATAAACTTTTCCTGAAAATTGATTTTTTAATTATTTTTATTTAAACTTTGATGTTAGTGCAACTAGCGGCAATTTAAAAAGGAATTTTTAAGAAGGGAATTTTTTTTCTTAAATTTATATCGAATAATTTTGTTGAAGGTGTTAAATAAGAAAAATATAGTAGTTTGTCCTAATTTCGTAAACAAATTAAAAAAACAATTGCACACTGTTAGGATTTACAAGGAGAACAAATTCGTTCTTTCTCTCAAGTCTTATCAAGCTATTTTACCGTTTATATTTGGTAATAAGTATTTGTCATTTTATATTTTATCTTAATTTTGTAATAGAATTTTAGAACAAAATTTAGCATTGGCATTCATATGATAAATTTTTTTTTATTGTTTCTTACAATAAATTTTTTGATACATTAAAAAAAATTGATATTTTCTCTGCTATTTGCATTAGAATAAATTATTAAACAATTTAAAAAAATTAGCTGAATTTAAATAAAAGAAAACAAAATAAAGAAGTGAGAAGGACAAGAAGGTAATCTCCGAACCTTCTTCATTCTTATTTCATTAGTTTTTCTTTCCGCCTTATTTTTCATTGCAGTTATTTATTTTGAATGGAAACATTCAAATAAAAATGAAAAGGCGAGAGGAAAGAAAAAAAAATTAAGGGTTGTTTTTTTTCTTTCCCTTTCTTTTATTTTGATTGGAGACGCTATTTTATTAAAAATAAAAAAAATAAGAGAAAAAATTAAGGAAGCAGATCTTTAGGGTTGATCTCTTTTTCTGTACCCCTTGTTTATTTTGATTAAAGACATTTAAATAACAATAAGAAAATACCAGAGTAAAAAGCAAAATTAAGAGGTTGCTTTATTTATCTTTTATTTTTTTTGTGTTATTTATTCTGATTAAAGATATTTACAATAAAATAAAATAAGACGAGAGAAACTAGAAAAAAGGAAATTTTTTAAGGTTGCCTCCTTTTTTTCTCCTTTTCTTTGTTTATTTTTCATTTTGATTTGAATTTAAAAAAAAGGATAAGAAAAAAAATAGAGGGAAAACTTTGAAAATACTATGAAAAATCAGATAATTCTTTATTCAAAATGGTAATTTTTTGAGCTGCAGAAGGAAAGGAGGAAATTTCGTCGCACCTTAACCCTTTCCTAGCCTTATGATTTTTCTACACAAATTGTAAGAATTATTCTATATGGAAATTCATGATCAAAATGTCTTTTCTATTCATTCATCAACTTCGAATTATGTTAATGAGAAAAGTTTTTCTTGTCTCAAACAGATGTATCAAATATTACGAATGAGAATAACTTTCTTAATCTTGAATAAAGTGTATTAATATTACAGATCAATCGATTTGCCTCGAATTTAGGAATCTTTTCCGTTATTGCATCAACTTTGAATGACGATATTAAAAAAAAATTCACTATAACAAACGGTTTTTTTTTAAATATTATGCAATACCGTAGGTTCCTTACTCTTTAGCAAAATGTATGAACATTATAGGTCAATTGATTCGTCCCGAAAGAACACATTTTTTCTATTCTCACATAAACTTTAAATTATGAAAATGAGAAAATTTTCACTATAAAAATCGATTTTCAAAATAATATGTATGAAAATAAGTGCCTTAATCTTTAATAAAATGTATTATTATTCTAGGTCAATCGATTGGTCTCGATCCGAGGTCTCTTTTCTTTCATCTTCGCATGAATTTTGAATTACTTTAATGAAAAAAGTTTTACCATAGAAAACAATTCTATCAAATATTATGCATTACCACAGCTTCCTTACTCTACAATGAAGTCTATGAATATTATAAGTCAATTGATTCATCTTAAATCAACACATGTTTTTTATTTTCACATCAATTTCACATTATAAGAATGAGAAAATTTTTACTATAAAAATCTATTTTTAAAATAATATAAATGAACATAACTGCCTTATTCTTTTGTAAAATGTGTTAATACTATAGGTCAATCGACTCGACTTTAACCAAGGAATCTTTTTTTATTTTTGCACAAATTTTGAAATATGTCAAAGAAAAAAGTTTTACTATAAAAAACTTTTCTTCAAATATTATGCACTACCACAGCTTTCTTACTCTTTGATCAAATGTATCAATAATATAGATCAAACGATTTGTTTTAAATTAACACATATTTTCTATTCTTGCATAAACCTCAAATTAAAAGAATGAGAAAAATTTTACAATAAAAATCTATTTCTGATAAAATACAAATGACTATAACTTTCTTACTCTTTGATAAAATGTATATGTAATACAACAATATAAATAAAAGAAAAAAGTGTGACATACAATGTGCACGACCCTTAACATAAATGACCATGAATTCCTCACTGTTTATTAAAATGTATTATTATTTAGGTCAATCGATTTGTCTCGAAGCAAGAAATCTTTTTTGTTTTTGCATCAATTTTCAAATATGGTAATGCAAAAATTTTAATATAAAAAACCGTTTTCTCTAATATTATGCATTGCCATGCATGTTTACTATAAAAAATTAAAAATAGAATTTTGATATAATATAAATGACAATAATTTTCTTACCCTTAAATAAATTGTATTAATTTTGTAGGTCAATCAATTCGTATCAAACCAAGTAATCTTTTATGTTTTTGCATCAACTTCAAATTAGAGTAATGGAAAAAGTTATACCATAAAAATATGTTTTTTGAAATATTATAAGGTGTTAAAAAAACGCAACAAATATTTTAAGAAATCCTTTGGTAAGTTCCAAGATACGATTAATAATAATAATAAGTCTTCCAAATATCATTAATTTATCTGCAACCGTTTTCAAGTTATTATGTTAACAAGAAAGTTCGACTTCCACACATCCACACATCCACACATCCACACATCCACACATCCACACACACACACACACACACACACACATACACACATCTGAAAAATTGTTTAGAACATGGTATCAGACATTTTTTAATCGAGAAAGGTGTAATAAAATGAAATTGAAATTTTTAAAGAATGTTACTATTACAAAGCTTTCTCTTTGAGGAAGCAAAAAGTCGAGAAAAAAAAGAAAATTGGGAGTTTGCCTTCTTTTTCTTTTCTCTTTTTTCATTTTGATTGGAAATACTGTTTTAAAAAAAATAAAAAAGTTCAGAAAAGAAAGTTAAGAAATCAGATGTTTAGGGTTGATTTCTTTTTTTACCCCTTTTTGCTACCTCATAGAGAAAGCTTTATAAACGTAACATTTTCCGAAATTTTTAAATTAATTTCACTCAAATTTTTTTGATTTGAAAATATGTCTTGCAGTGTATTAAGCAAATGTCCGAGAGTGTCTGTGTAGATTTGTATTCAGATGTGTGGATATGTGTGTGAATATGTGGATATGTATGCGAATGTGTGGATGTCACACTTTTTTGCTAACACGATAACTTTAAAACAGTTGTAGATAAGTTGATGAAATGTATAAGACTTATTTTCATTACTCATATCTTGAAACTTACCAGAAGGTTTTTATAATTATTAATTGCGCTTTTTAGCACTTTTTGATATTTTAAAAATTGTTTTTTTATTGTAAAACTTTTATCATTAATATAATGCAAAGTTGATGCAAAAACATAAAAGACTCCTTGGTTTTAGATTAATCAATTGACCTATAATTATAATTCATTTTATCAAAGAGTAAGGAAGTGATCGCCATTTATATTATATGAAAAATTGATTTTTGCAATAAAAATGTTCTTACGCTCATAATTGATGTAAAAATAGAAAATATGTGCGAATTTGAGACGAATCGATTGAACTACAATATTAATACATTTTAAAGAAGAGAAAGAAAGCTATGGTATTGCATATTATTTAATAAACAATTTTCATAGTAAAATTTTTTCCACTAACATAATCAAAAATTGATGCAATAACGGAAAAGATTCCTCGAATCGAGGCAAATCGTTTGATGTATAACATTAATACACTTTCTTGAAGAGTAAATAAGTTATGCTCATTCGTAATATTCAAAACATCATTTTTGAAAAGAAAAACTTATTTGATAACATAATTCAAATTTGATTCATAAATAGAAAAAACTTTTTGATCATAAATTTTTTAATAAAATAATCCAAAAAATTTTCGTAAAAAAATAATAAAGCTAAAAAAAAGATAGTGTGAGACATAATTGCCTTCTTTTCTTTTTCAGCTCGAAAAATTGATATTTCAAATACAAGATTTGATTTTTCTGCTTTGTCATTGCACTTGAAATTTTTTTGGTATTATTTTGTAATTTCTCACTTTTTGTAAATTTCTTTTTCTAAACTAATTAAAATAAAAACTTTAGTTTTTCTATTATTTAAAATTACACTTATGCTTTCTCTATTGAGGAGCAAATATATTTGCTAACGGGAAGCAATGTGCTCGTGAAATAAGCACCATAAAAATATTAATACAAATAAAGAGGAAAAACTCGAGATCGCCTTTGCGGCTACTTTATTTTGATTATAAACATTTCAATAAAAACAAAAAAATACAAAATCAAAAAGGAGCAAGATTTTAAAGGCTGCCTTACTTTAAAATTTTTTTTTTCATTATGGTTATTTGTTTTGATTGGAGACATTTAAATTGGAATAATATAGGACGAAAGAAACAATAAAAAAGGACATTTCGAGGTTGCTTTCTTTTTTATATTTATTTAATTAATTTTCATTAGAAAATTTTAACATTAAAAAAAGATAAAAGAAAAAAAATATTAAGGGGATTAAGAGGTTTCTTCTTTGTTTTTTATTTGGTAATTTATTTTGATTGGAGGCATTTAAATAAAAATAAAAAAAGACAAGAGCCAAAAGACGGGAGATTTGAAGATGCCTTCTTTTTCCTTAATCATCTTTGTTATTTTAATTATTTATTTTGATTGTAAGCATTCCAATTGAAATAAAATAATACAACAGAAAAAAGAAAACTTATAGGATGTCTTTTTATCTTTTGTATGTTTTTTCTCAATTTGAATGAGAACATTTATGTTGCCCTTTGATCGTTAAATTCTTGATTTTCTCGATTTCCGAGACTTTCGTGATCAAATTTGAACTAGACTTTGGAAAAAACAATTTTTCATTTACCTAAAATTTCTTTAACAAGGAAAATTAATCTACCTAATAAAATCGAAAGAAACAATTATTTAAAATTCAAATCTTTATCTCTACATCTAGATTACATTCCGACCAAAGGAGAACAAAACGCAAGGACCAGTGTTTTATAAAAAAACGAAGATTTTCGTGAAGAAAGAAAAGGAAAAAAACATTTTCAAGAAGGGGCCAAATATGAAAGATATTTACAAGAAACTAATTTGCTACATGTTTATACCTTTACACTTCGGAGGGGCCACTCTCTAGATGAGAAATCGATTAACTAGTCAATTACGAGCAGAAAAAAGCGAAGATATTTTGTAAAAATATTTTATAAACCTTAATTAATTTGCAAAATACAATTTTCAAATCGAATATTTTTCATCCAAAAACCGCATATTAATCCGTCTGGACTGCCAATCGCATTCGTGTATATAAATCGAAGTGACGGTTGTTCGGAAGGGCAGAAATCGAAACTAAGCCTCAATTCGAGAATTCGACAGGTACTGTGAACATCTACAAAGAAAGTGTCATTCATGTTGCACGAAATTTTTTGATGTAAGTTGATGTTCCTGTGAAATTTTCCTTGATTAGATTTTTTTATCTTGCATGGCTCTCTTTATGCATGCAAAGAAGGTGTGGTTCGATACTAGTAGAGAGATAGGAAAGACACTTTAGAAATTACATTTTTTTTATACACTTTTATTCAACTTGTAGAAAAAGCTTCAAGATGACCACAAAAAATTTGGTTGTGAGCAAAATTTTGCTATCATAGATAATGATTGTAGATAATTGTAGATAACGATTGTCAGTAGATAATCCTAATCAAATGAAAAACTGACAACAAATTTATTATTTTTGCTGTTATAACATTTTAGGAAGGATAATATTATTTCTGAAAAAGTATTTTTAAAATTTTAAAAATAATTACTAATTGTTTAACAGTAAAAAATTAATTTCTATCCTGAGAAAAAAATTGCCCTTTTTATTCACACTTTTTACCTTAGTGAAACATTTTTGCTTTAATCTAAGGGTTTTGTTTGTTTATTTTGATTTGTTAAGTTTTTAAATTAAAGTTATTGTGAATAATAAGTTGAGAAAATAGTGTAAATTATTAGTTATTAAAAAGCACATAAATTTAAGTTGTGTCTTCAGAAGCTTTTCGGAAAATTTTTTTTTTTCTGTTATCAAAAGTAAGGTTTAATTGCATTTTCCCAAAAAGTAACTTTCGTTACTTTTTCAGTTACATTTGCATTTTAGAAACATATATCCAAATTAAATTTTTATAAAACTTAATTCCTAATTTTCGAGTGATAATGCGATAGTTGTGATAAAACTTAATTATTTTCTTCTGAAAGTGTTTTTTTAGATTTACCTTGTAACGACTTCTACTTCTAGAAGATTAACAATATTCTGAGATCAACAGAAAATTTTTCAACCAAAATAGACATATTTTTAACAGAATACATGAATTTTCAAATGAAAAAGAAAAATATCTCACCAAATAGTTTAATCTTCAACTTAACAATAATAATTTTAAAAACAAAAATAGAATTGTTAAATTTCAATTTGAAGGATAAATGTTTTAAAAAAATATTAACAAAATAAGTTATTTTTTAACGAAACAGATGAATTCTTAACTACAATAATGAATTATTAACACAAAAAGAACATTAAACTTTTAACAAAAAATTACTAATTCTCAATAAAAAGGTAATGGTTAAAATTTTAACAAATAAAAATTTTAATTTTAAATCAGATACATTTGAACTTAATATAAAAAGACAAATTTGTAACAAAATAGGTAAATTCCAAACAAAGAAAATGAATTTTCAATTAATAAAAAGATAATTTTTTATGAAAAAAGACGAATCTTCAACAAAATACATGATTTTTTCAATAAAAAAAACTTTAAACAAGTAAAGATAACTTCTTGACAAAAAATGTAATATTCAATATTTAAAACAAAAAAAGTTTTGTTTTAATATTTTAAAAAATTTGAATAAGACAAAAAAAATTTTTTTTAACAAAATAGTTGAATTTTCAGTCAACACAGAAAAAAGTCAACTAAATTAATGAAGTTTTAAGCCGAGAGAAAAAATTTTTAACAAAATATTGATTTTAAACCAAATAATAAAATTTCTGTTACAAAAAATTTAATTCTCAATGAAAAATGTCATATTTAAAATTTCTACCAGAAAATATAAATTTTCAACAAAATAGTTAAATTTGGAACCAAAGAGATAAAATTTTGACCAAGAACATAATTTTTATTAAAAAAAAAATTAAATATAAAAAAATACATGAATTTTCTACTTAAAAATATTAATTTTTAACCAAAAACGAATTATCCACAAAATATTTAAATTTTCAACTCAAGATATGAATTGTCAACGAAATTGATAAATCTTCCTTGACGGCCTATAATCGAACTAGTTAAACTTTAAACCAAGTAGTTGATTTTTTAAATGAAAATTAGAAATTTGGAACTAAATATGGAATAGTAATTTTAAAGGTAATGCATGTTATCTTACCATAAACTGACGATAATTAAATTTTGAGACGTCTATAAATTTTTAAAAATTATTAAAAATTTTTTGGTAAATTATGGTAATATTACAGGTAATTATTGGTAACTTAAGATAAATTGCCCAGAATCCAATTTGAAAATTTCCGAATTTTTTTTCAAATTTTTGGGGAATTCATCTCAATACTACAGGTAATTTATGTTCACTTCAAATAAATTACCCAAAAATTTAATTTAAAAATTTCTCTAAATTTCCGGAAACTTTCAAAAATTTTCGGTAATTCACAGTAATTTTACAGGTAAATATGGTAACAAGATAAGCTATCCAAAATAATATTAAAAAAATAAACATAAATTTCCGGAAATTCATAAAATTTTCAGGTAATCAATGGTAATTTTACAGGTAAATATGGTAATCTACGATAAACTTCTCAAAATTCGATTTAAAAAATTTCCAAAATTTCCGAATTTTTTTTTCTTATTTTGGTAATATATAGTGACATAAATGATAATTTATGGTTACTTAAGATGAATTACCCAAAATTCAATTCAACCATTTCTGACAATTTTTGGTAGTATACGGTAATTTCACACGTAATTGTGGTAACTTACAATAAATTTCCCACAATTTATTTTGAAAATGTCTATACATTTTCGGGAATTTTTAAAAATTTTTGGTAAATAACTGTAATATTACAGGTAATTAGTAGTAACTTAGGATCAATTACCCAAAATTTAATTTCAAAATTCTAAAAATATCCGGAAGTTTATGCAATTTTTTGGTAACTTATGGTAATATTACAGGTAATTAATGTTGATTAAAATTACGTACATATTCAATTAAGAATTTTTTAATGATTTCTAGAAATTTACGGAAACTTTCGGTAATTTGCGGAAATTTTACAGGTAAATATGGTAACTTACCATAAACTTCTCAAAATACGATTTCAAAAATTGTCAAAAATTTCCGGAAATTTATAAACAAATTTGGTAATTTATAGTAACATGAACAATAATTTGTGGTTACTTAAGGTAAATTACCCAAAATTCAATTTAACTATTTCTGCAGATTTTCTGTAATTTACGGAAATTTCCCAGGTAATTATGGTAACTTACGATAAATTTCCCACAATTTAATTTGAAATTCCTTTACATTCTCGGAAATTTATGAAATTTTTTGGTAAATAATTATAATATTACAGGTCATTAATAGTAACTTGAGATCAATTACCCTAAATTCAATTTTTTAAATTCTAAAAATGTCCAGAAATTTATGCAATTTTCAGGTAACTTATCTTTATACTTTAGGTAATTTATGTTAACTTAAAATAAATTACATAAAAATTTAATTAAAAAATTTCTATTAATTTTTGGAAATTTTCAGTAGCTTACGGTATTTTATATAGGTGAATATGGTAACTTAACATAAACTACCCAAAGTTCGATTTTCAAAATTTCCAAGGATTTCCGGAAGTAATTCATGGTCATATTACAGGTATTCTATTGTAACCTAAGATAAATTACCTAAAAATTCAATTTAAAAATTTCCATGAATTTCCGAAAATTTTTGGAAATTTGCAGCAATTTTACAGGTCAATATAATAAGTTACCGTAAGATACCTCAAATTTGATTTAAAACATTTCCAAACATTTTCAGAAATTTATGAAATTTTTTGGCAATTCATGTTCATATTACATGTATTTTATTGTTACTTGAGGTAAATAAACCAAAAATGAAATTAAAATTTTTTTTATAAATTTCCACAAAATTGCGGAAATTTTCGGTAACTTTCAGTAATTTTACAGGTAAATATAGTAGCTCACTATAAACTACCTAAAATTCGATTAAAAAATTTCCATTCATTTTCAAAAGTTTATGAAATTTTTTTAATAATTTATGGAAATACTACAGGTAATTTATGGGTACTTAACATAAATTTCCCAAAATTTAATTAAACGATTTGATGAAATTTTTGGTAATTCAGGGTAATTTTTCAGTTGAATATAGGAACTTACTGGTAATTTATCGTAGCTTAAGGTAAATTACCCGAAATCTAGTTTA
Source organism: Amphibolips quercusostensackenii (assembly GCA_032357855.1). Taxonomy (NCBI): domain Eukaryota; kingdom Metazoa; phylum Arthropoda; class Insecta; order Hymenoptera; family Cynipidae; genus Amphibolips; species Amphibolips quercusostensackenii. Next base: position 2,634,602 of record JAUELO010000023.1, read on the forward strand.
AATTTTTTTTTAAAATTTAACCACAAAGGATACATTTAAAAAAAATGATTAAATTTTCATTAAAATAGTTAAATTTTTGAGCAAATATTATAACTATTTACCAAAAAAGATCAATTCTGAACCAAAAATATGATAGTAGGCTCAACATAATATAATAATAGACTGAAGAATAATAATTTCAGTAACCATTCACGTTTATTTTTGATATCTTCTAAATATTATGTAAATTTCGTTCAAGAAAAAAAAAATTTTCAAATAATTAAACTTAGGAATTATTCAAAATGGCTTAAACATTTAAGCAGTCAAGCGTCAAGCACTAGAAATATCTGACCTATATGGAAATATACTTAAGAATTAATAGATCGAATATATTTAATTATAATTACTAAAGGAGATAAAAATTAATCTGAAGTTTTTGGGATAAGCCAAGCTAAGCTTTCCCATCGACTATTGATAATGTGGGGCGATAGTCTCGAAAGGTAGTTTGACGACTCTTGAAACACTCGACACTGGTGAGAACCACCACTCGACCCTTCTTATCCACCAAGTGTAATGATCTGCAGAGATTTACTACTAGACCCAGATCCTCGTTATACCCTCCTTATTTCATACTTGATGGGAAATTTTAGTTGTCTTCTAAATTCGATCTGATAACAAAGAACTTAAGTACCATAAAGGAAATTCCTCTAATTCCTTTTTTTCCTCTTCTATCATTTCAATTCCAACACTCAATTCTAGTCGCTAAATAAAAAAAAAACCCTTCACTATTTGGGATTATAAACGTTTTGTATGTCGACCCTGTACTTGAAAAAAGACAAAAAAATTAGTCAAAATAGGTTTAAACCTACCCTTTCCATATTTTTCCTCTAGCAACCCCTACATTTCCCTACTTTGCCTCCGCTAACTTCACCCATTGCTCTCTCTTTCTTTTCCAACTTCTTCCATCCTAACTTTTCTTTACACTTCCTCCTCCACTTTCTCCTCCACTTCCTTAACTTCCTCCTCTACTTCCTCCTTCACTTCCTCTTCCTCTTTCACCTCTCCTCGCTTCTCGAGCTTACACCCCCTGACCTCTAATTCCCATCACCGACCATCACTTGCCCTCCATTGCTCCTTTACATCTAATTATTTTCTCTACTTCCGCTTACTTACACTTATTTCCCCTACTTCCGCTCCATAATTTCTTCTCGCCTCCTCTACTAAGTCTACACTCATTTCGCGTACTTCCCCTTCTCACACCTTACTTTCTATTTATGATTCCTTGGAATCTTCTAGAATACCCTAAAATATTTGTATTCATTAAAAATTTTACCAAATCCTTGAAATCCTTACTATCAACTATGTTCCCTTCACTCCTAGAATTAACATTCTCTCACTCAAGCTACTTCTTCTCCATTGCCCCACTCAATCATCCTATACTTCTCCTTCCCTCACTTCCCATACTTTTCCATTTTTTAGTTTTCTTCACTTCTACTTCTAATCTCCAACCTTCCCTTTCACCACTTCCTCTCACTTCCCACGCTTCTTTTTCTTCTTTGGATTCTCTTCTTTTGTTTTATTTCACACCCCCTTAATTTATCTACCTTTCCTAATTTGCCTCCCCTTTATTCCCCTTAATTCCCCTTACTTCCCCTCATTTCTCCTCACTTCCTCTACTTCCGAACCCCTAATTTTTTCTCACTACTTAAATTTCTCATATTTCTTCACTTTCCCTACGTCAACTTATTTTTTATCATTTCACCTATATTACATGTCCTAATTTTCACTTAATTCCCCTACTTCTCCTCCCCTACTTCTCTCTCACTTCCCCTACTTCCTTTTTCCGCTTTTTCCCTCACTTCATTCTTTAGAAAAAGCACAACGAACGGACTGACGGTATAACAGCAGACATAAGCTATATCAAAGAATAACCAAAAAACTAAAAAAGAACCAAAAAAGATTAAATTTTCAACAAAAGATATGAATTATCATAAAACCAAAAAGACAAATTTTAACTTAAAAAATATCCATTTTCTACGAAAACTGCAACAAGTTAATTTTCAGTTAAAAATTTAATTTTCAAACAAATAAGAAACGAATTTTCAACCAAGTTGTTGAATTTTTTAGTTACGTCTTTGGCTAAGGGATAAATCCTCGAACACAAAACAAATTTTTGAACAAAATAGTTTAACTTCAAACCAAGTAGTTAAATCTTTAACTAAAAAAGATCAAATTTACACCAAAAATGGAATTTTAAAGCTTTTAACCAAACAAAAGAATTTTCAACTATAAAAGATCAATTTTTGACCAAAACTGGAACAGCTGAATTTTTAGTTAAAAAAGTTAATTTAAAAAAATGATTTTTTAATATAATGGTTATATTTTCAGTTAAAAAGTTAAATATTTGAACAAAAACAATGAATTTTTAACAAAGAAGATAAATTTGTAAACAAAAATATGCATTTTTAAATGAAATGTTGAATCTTGAACTAAAAAAATCCATTCTTAACGCATGAGTTAAACATTTAACCAAGTAGTTGAATTTTAAATAAAAAAGTGAAATTTTGAATCAAAAACAAAATAATCAATTTTTCAACCGAAAAAATGATTTTTCAACCAAAAATATAAAAGTTGTTATTTTTACCAAAAAAAAAAATTTAATTTTGAATCAAAAGTAGTTACATTCAACCAAAAGAGACGAAATTTCAACTAAAAAATATCAATTTTCGACTGAAAATAGAATAGCTAAATTTTCAGTTAAAGAAGGTACATTTTAATAATAAAAAAGTTATTTTTTGACACAATATTTAAATTTTTAGCCAGAAAGTCTAATCTTCAACCAAACACAATAATTTTTAATAAAATGAGTAAATTTGTAACCAAAAATATGAATTTTCCAATAAAATTATGAATCTTTAACTAATCAAAAATCCATTTTGAACAAAGTAGTTAAAAATTAAACCAACTAGTTAAATTTTGAATAAAGAAAGTGGAATTCCGAAACAAAAATGGAATAATTAATTTTGTAGTCCAAAATATTATTTTTTAACCAAAAATTAATTAGATGTTATTTTAACAAACACATAAAATTATTTTAAATCAGAAACAGTTAAATTTAACCAAAAAAGATGAATTCTCAACTCAATAGTTGAATGAGATCAGTTAGCTACCAAAACTGTAACAGTTAAATTTTTTAGTTTGAAAAGTTAACTTTTAATTAAAATAAAACAAATTCTTAACAAAATTGTTTAATTTTTCAGTTACGTATTTGGACAAGGAATGAATCTTCACCCACTAAACAATTTTTCCACAAAATAGTTTAAGTAATAACCAAGTAGTTAAATCTTCAAATAAAAATGATGAACTTTTGATGAAAAGTGGATTTGTGAAACTTTCAACCCAAAAGATGAATTTTTAACTAAAAAAGATTGCTTTTTGACTAACACTGGGTAGGTACATTTTGAATTAAAAAAGTTAATTTTTAACAACTAAGTAATGAATTTATCACAAAACGGTTACATTTTCAACCAGAAAGTTTAATCTTCAACGAAAAACAATGATTTGAAACAAAATATTTAAATTTGTAACCAAAAATATAAATTTTCGAATAAAATAATGAATTTTTAACTACAAATACCCATTTTCATCGAAGTAGTCAAAAATGTAACTTTGTAGTCAAATTGTGAAACAAAAAAAATATTTAAATTATTAATAGCAGAAATGATTTTTGAACAAAAAATTTGTTATTTGTTAATTTACCCAGAAAAAAATTAGTTTGGATCAAAAACAGTTAAATTCAACCAAAAAATACGAATGGAGAACTAAATAGTTGAATGATTAACAAAAAATCATGAATTCTCAAGCGAACATTTACATTTTTAACCACAATAGATAAATTTTTAAACCATGATAACGAATTTTCAACTGAAAAAGAAAACTGTAACAGTTTAATATTCAGTTAAAAAAGTTAATTTTTAGCCAAGAAAAAAAGAATTTTATCCAAATTGTTGAACTTTTTATTTACGTTTCTAGCTGAGAGGTGAATTTTTAACCACAGAAATTAATTTGTAACAAAATGGTTTAACTTTTAACCATGTATTTAAATCCTTAACTGTAATAGATCAAATTCAAACCAAAAAATGAAATTGTAAACTTTTAATCAAAAATATGAATTTTTAACTAAAAAAGATTACTTTTCGACCGAAAGTGGGATAGTTAAATTCTCAGTTGGAAGAGGTCATTTTCAACAACAAGAAAATCAATTTTCACTATAATAGTTATATTTTTAATTAGGAACTCAAATCTTTAATGTTGAACAATGATTAAGAAAAAATTAAACTTGTAAGCAAAAATATTAATTTTCAACTCAAAAATAATCCAATTTTATCTAACAACCGAAAAATTGATTTTCAACAAAAAACATAAGAGTTATTATTTTCATGAAGAAAAAATTTAATTTTGAATCAGGAGTAGTTACATTCAACCAAAAAAGACAAATATTGAACTTAAAAAGATCAATATTTGACTAGAACTGGAATAGATAAATTTTTATTCAAAAAAGTTGAATTTCAATAGCAAAAAAATCAATTTTTAACATAATAATTATATTTTCAACCAAAAAGATTACTCTTCCACCTAACACAAAAAATTTTAACAAAATAGTGAGGTTTGTAAAAAAAATATAAATTTTCAAATAAAATAATAAATCTTCAGCAAAAAAAAAAGGAATTTTTAACAAAGTAGTTAGATATTTAACGGAGTAGTTAAATTTTGAATGAAAACAAGTCAAATTTTGAACTAAAAATAGAATAATTAAATTTTCAACCGCTAAAATTATTTTTTAACCAGAAATTTAATAGTTGTTATTTTTATCTAAAGAAATTTAATTTCATATCAGCAACAGATGAATTCAACTAAAGAAAAAAACAAATTTTCAAATTAATACTTGAATGATTAACCAAAAAAGATTAATTTGCAAGCAGACTGTTGCATTTTTAATAAAAAATCATTGCATTTTCAGCAAAGATATGAATTATCAAATGAAAAATACCAATTTTCAACTAAAAAAGATCCATTTTCTACCAAAACTGTAACAGATAAATTTTCATCTGAAAAAGTTTATTTCTAACCAGAAAAAAACGAATTTTTAAACAAATTGGTAAATTTTTTAGTTACGTGTTTGACTGAAGGGTGAACCTGCAACCCCAAAAATTATTTTTTAACAACATAGTTCAACTTTCAACGCAAGTAGTTGAGACTTCAACCAAGAAGATCAAATTTGAACCAAAAATAGAATTGTACAAATTGTAACAAAAAAGACGATTTTCTACTAAAGAAGACCAATCATCGACCAAAACTGAAATAGCTAATTTGTCAGTTAAAAAAGTTCATTTTTAGCAACAAAAAATGACTTGTCAAAATAACAGTTACATGTTGAACCAGGTATTTGAATCTCTCACCAAGAACAATAATTTTCAAGAAAACAGTTAAATTTGTAACAAAAAATCAAAATTTTCAAATAAAAATATAAATCTTTAACTTTAAAAAAGCTATTTTTAACAAAGTATTTACACATTAAACCAACTAGTCAAATTTTGAATAAAGAAAGTGGAATTCCGAACCAAAAATGAAATAATTAAATTTTTAGTTTAAAATTTAATTATTTAACCAAAAATTCAATAGTTGTTATATAAACAAACAAAAAATTTATTTTAAATCAAAAACAGTTAAACTCAATCAAAAAAGGCAAATTTTTAAGTAAATGGTTAAATGCTCAACCGAAAAAGATTATGTTTCAAGATAGCAGTTGCATTTTTAACCAAAAAAGATAAATTTTTAGTTAAAAAACTTAATTGTTAAACAGAATAAAATAAAATGGAACTGTTAAATTTTTAACCAAACGCTTTGATTTTTCAACAAAGTAGTGGAACCTTTAACTAAATAGTTGAATTTTCAAACAAAAAAAAAAACTCTTAACGAAAGACTTAATTCAGGAAATGAAATTTCCAATAAAATAATAAATTTTTATCTGAAAAAATGCATTTTCAACTAAGAAGTTGAAGATTCAACCAAGTATGTTAATTGTCAACTGAAAAAAAAAATTTAATAAAAAATGAAATAGGTAAATTTTTAACAACAAAAATTAAATTCTGAAAAAAAATAATAGACGATATTTCTGATCGAAAAACTGAATTAAAAATAAATAATAGTAGAATTTAATCAAAGCAGACAAATTTTCAAGCAAAAAATATTATAGTTTTACCAAAAGAGTTAAATTTTCAACTGAGCAAGATTTCTCAATCAAGGATAAAACAAAATTTAAACTGAATTTTCAAATTTTCTAGAAAATGATTAATTGTTAGAAACAAAAATATAAGTTTTCTACCAAAATGAATTTTAAACCTAAAAAGACGATTTTTTAACGAAACAGATAAATTTTAAAAAAATGGTAACTTTTTAATAAAATTGTTGAATTTTCAGTAAAATAATTAAATTTGCATTTAAGAAGTTACATTTTCAACATAAAAGGATAAATTTTTCATTTAAAAAGATAAATTTTTAACCAAATATATGAATTTTTAACCAGTTCACATTTTTTCAGCAAAAAAAGAGAAAACGTTTTGACCAAATTGCTGAGTTTTTTAAAAAAAGTTTGAATTTTTATGCAAAAATGGTAACCTTTTAATAAAATTGTTGAATTTTTATTGAAATAATTGAATTTTCATACAAGCAGTTACATTTTTAACCAAGAAAAATCAATTTCTTGGTCAAAAAAGTGAATTTTTAACCAAATATATGAATTTTCAACCAGTTCACATTTTTTCAGTCAAGAAAGATAAAACTTTTTAATCAAACTGTTAAATTTTTAGCAAAGGAACTTTTTTTTAACCAAAACACATGACTTTGACAAAATTATTTTAATTTTTAGTTGGATAACAAATTTTTTAATTATAAAAGATGAATTCTCAAATGAAAATATAATAGTCATTTATTTAATTAAAGAGAATTTTCTTAACAAAAAAAAGTTAAATTTACTTCTTGGGCTTAATTAGTACAATTAATAAACTATTAATTTATTCATAAAAACAATTTAAAGTCTAGACTACACAAAGTGCGTTAGCCAGAATACGCAAAATTCTAGGTCCCGAATTAAAGTAATTTTAAATACAAAATGAAGTTTTAAAAATGAAAATTTTCGCCGAGTGAATTTTTCCAATACATTGAATGTCTAAACGGTTAAACGTAGGAATTATTTGAACTTTTTAAACGTTTAATCACTCAAGCGCGAAGCACTAATTAATATATTTATGATCGTACAAACTCCTTTTTTCAAAAGTTATATAATTTTTATTTAAAAAATGGCAATTAGGATTCAAATAAGCAATTTTATTTCATCCGCATTCGCAAAATATCAAAACGTTTCAAAGCTAATTTAAACTTCCTCGTCAGAAATTAATTACAATTATACTACAGGTATGAATAAGAGAAAGTTATGATAATTAGATTTCACATAATCCCTGAAAATAAAAATTTTAACATTTATACAAAATGTTGCCGTATCTAATTTTTTATTTAATTGTGAAAATTAATTCACATATACAAGTTATTTTTTACAGCAAGAACGAAGCATCAATTTATCATTATTAACCCTGTCCCAAGCTTTTTTTGATCTAAAGAGATCCTTTCTTAAAATTAATACCTTTATTACCCTCTCTCTTTATGAATAAAATCTCTATGAACTGTTCTATTTTTTATTATTATTCAATTTCTCTTTGTTTTCTTTGTTTTTATAATGAAAAATCAACTTGTTATGAATATCACAAATCTTTTGAGGGCAAAACACATAAATTTAGCGCTTAAGCAAGACAATTTTTTGTAATACAGCTGATTTCAGTTTTTGGCTAATTGAATGAAATTGCTAATATTTTTACCAGTCCTTTAAATGACATTTATCCTATTTACCTAATTTATGACAATTTTGCTGCAATGCATAATTTGAGAAACGAACAATCATAGTAATAAGAATTTAAAATTAAAAAATGTGAAAGCTTAACTCCCTGCACAGGAATCCAAACAATAAATTCCACTATCTTTTCCAAGATTCATCAAAACACCTTTTCAGAAAAATATTTCGATTTTTTTTGTAATGCGTCAAAGAGTCATCTTTTTTTTAATCCTAGAAATTTTAAGAGACAGCAAAATTAACCTTCCTATGAATAAATTTCTTATTTTTTTAAGCAAGCAGCAAAATCTCACTACTAATTGACATAAAGTGCAGTTTTTAAAGTCACAATGTAAATAAAAATATTTTGTAATAAGCAGACTAATAATACAAATTTTTTTCTTTAAGGTAATTAACATTATTTTTAGTTAGTTATTAAACAACATTTCTACCAGCCAAAGGCTAATATTGTGATTTAATTAAGGCTAACACTGCGTGACATCCAGCGTGCATCACGTGCATCAATCGCTGATGCTCTTTATCAACAATCATTTTTGTTAAATTGTGATACGCAGGTAAAACTATCAAGTGTTGTTGTTCATAAGGTAAATCAGGATTATTAGGCCTGCCGCCTACTCTCATAAAACCCTTCTTGTCCAAGAAGGGTGCAAGCATGATCAGCTTACTGTCATTG